>JAKTXI010000037.1:0-148954 GCA_030582475.1 Suhomyces panamericanus
CAATACTCTAGAAAACCCATACTTCAATACTCTAGAAAACCCATACTTCAATACTCTAGAATTTTATAATATACTCAAAATCTAGTGATGTAATAAGGTAATTGATCCAATAAATAGACCAGCCTTCTAAAAAGATTCAATAATTATCGTCATGCTCATTAATCGATTCTATATACTATATGCCAAAACCTTGTGAATGCAATGTCACTGTCAAAATAATTAGTTGGCCTCCTTTTTAATTTGTTCTTGCTCGTCCAAGTACCTCTTCCACTCAGGAATAGCCTTGGGCTCTTTCTTCTTTAATTCAGCCTCTCTCATAGAAAGAACAAGAGTACCCAACAAAAGCACCACACTGATGGCCTGGGCGTAGACTCTGGCCTGCACAAGCTTTTGAGCGGTGTTCATATAAGGATCTCTCTTCACGATTCTCCAGGAACCATATAAGGAACCGGCCCACGCACCGACGACGACTTTGTACTTGTTCTCGTTAAGTGTATGCAAGAACTTGTCCGTACTGGACATGTTGGCAAGCTTAGCTTCTCTCTCTTCTCTTTGTCTCTTCAAGTACTCCGATCTGTACGTGTCTTCTTCGAACTGGACCGAACCATCATCAGCATAAAAAGCGGCAATGCCAATTGTGGGGACAGCCCAGCAGGCAGCCTTGACGGAAGCGTTCATTCTCTTGTAGATGACAGGACGCTTGTACTTGAGAAGCTGAATGAGACCGTAAGACACACCCAAACCGACACCCAAACCCTTAGCACCCTCAATAAGAACGTGGTTCCAGTGGGCATTTCTCTCTTCCTCGGATAAAATCTTCATGGTATGTGTTTAAAGTCGATATTGAAGCAAATGAACCTATATTCTTGGTGCTGATTGCAATGAATATTATCGTCTGGTAATTTGCATCTACTTATATACTCCACAATCGGTGCAGGAGCGGGATTTGAATGCATCTAAGCAACGGGGTTTGCAAATATTCACTTTCGGGCCGCGCTCTTTTCCATGGCATGATCCCAATCCCACATCCGGGAAAGATCGGAACAGCGCATGATTCCATGCGCAAGAAGCGTTGGGTTACGTAAGCCTACAATAGAAGGGTCCATCATGAAGTTGGACATTGCATGAGACGACGTCGTATATGTACAGGTTGCGGCACGATAAACGAACCAATACAACATAGATAAAGGAGTATTATGGCGGTAATATTTTTGCCACGACAAAAGACTGAACAGAGGTTGTAAATGCTGTTCTGTGTTAGAAGCACTGGAGGATGAGAGAGTCACGATAAAGTCCGAGGAAAACTATGTTCTGGTGCGGCCTTTGCGTTCCGACATTTTGCGTCTTTTATTGATGAAGAGAAGCTCACTGTTGAATGGTTGCATTGGCTTCAAGGCGTCATGTTCGTCGTATTGACCCGAACCGCGTGGATTCTCGTTTTCGAGCACTGACCATATCGTAGCATTCGTTCCTGAAAAGTAGATGTCGTCCTCGATTAGCTTATCGTTTCCGAGGTACAAAATCTCCATCATGTTGGACGAGCTAACGATAGCAGACTTGTAGCCGTACTTCTCCATGGAGTTGATCCGATTGGAAATAAACTCCTCACTGGTAGCCGGAATCTGGTATTGGATCTCTTTTCCGTCAAAGGCAGTGATGATGAATCCATCCCACAATTGACTCATTGTGGTACGGGATGAAATCTCCATCTGAGGCTTGTGAGCCAGTTTCTTGCGCTGTCGCAAAGTATGTAACCCAGAATTGGCAACTAAACTCTCGAAAGACGGACTCTTGGGAGAATAGGGAATGTTCTCGAACTCCTCTTCCTGGTCGTGGTAGGTGTCATCGTTCAATACACCTTTTTTGCGAAGACCAATCACCATGTTAACATCAGTAAGCAGCCAGCCTTCAACATTGTTGAACCAGTACTGGTGTTCGGTAGCGGCGCTAAAACCAAGACATCTAATTTCTCTAGGGTCTCTTTCCACTCTCAAACAGATATTGTTTTTGGACCGCTTGATATCGATCTTGAAGGTGTGGATCATTAGTGTGGGTTGATCAAAGTCTTCATACACAATAGAAAATGATTGAATTGAAGCACATCCGCAGAATTTGCAGTGAGTTGGCTCCAGATGTGACACCTTGAAAGAAGAAGGCTTGAAATGACCAACATTAAATGTCTTCAACACAAATCCTCGTTGGATATCGATTAACTCTGCTGTGGAATTTCTTACCCGCACAATCATACCCACGAATTCAACTGGAACGATAATGGGCTTGTTGACTTGAATAGAAGAAAGATGGGTGTTTCGTTGCTGTATATCTTGGAATGTTTCAAGCTTGGGTTTGGGCATCTTTGGATTACTTGCCGTATAAATTGATGAAAAATCATTATCACCAAGATATGAATTGTCTCTGGTCATCAATCCAGGAATCATGGTAGCTCCCTCTTGGTTATAGAAACCTTCCTTGACAGGGAGAACTTTAAACTTCCAACCATTATTGATAGAAGTTCCAACGAGCAAATCATAGTTGCTCACTTGGCATACTATTCTATCATTGATTCTCGGGGTGCTTACCTTTTTCACGGACACAAGTTTGAGATCCTCTTGGCGATCGGGGTAAAATTGATCAAGAATATTTAAAACCTTGGAACTTCCATCAATGCACGAAATTGTCACTAATTCACCAGTTTCCAATATGGTCAAGAAATCATCCTTGGCCAATTCTTTTTCAATCGCTTTTTCTTCTTTGCTTTTGGATCCGTGATTCATTGGTAAAGGGAAATTTCCATTCATGGAATTGATTGAAATGTTACTATTCCGTCTTGACTCTCTGCTTCCAGTGCTGTTGCTCGACACCATTTCAGTTGCCTTGAGTTGTTTCTGATTCTGAATCATTTTCCTCGCCAAGAAACCAGGAACGGTCCTTCTTCTAAAGAAAGATTCTAATATTTTGAATTTCTTTTGCTTAATCAAATCCCTGAGCTCTGGGGAAAATGTCACTTCCCACCTATAATCTAATTCCTTCCTTTCGAAGCATTTTATCCCACCATACTTATAGTTGATTAAAATAATGTAATCGCCCCCGTCACTGATATTAACATGATTTATAGGCCAAAATTCTCTGATTTGGTTATTTTCTGTGATGGTTGTTGCAATATTGATGGGTGGTGGAGTGGGATTTGATAATGGTGACCACACAAGAACCTGCCTGTCCAAACCAATAGAAACCACAAAGGAACTCTTGGAATTGGTCTTCACTTTGATGATATCCAGGGTGTGGTAAATTTGAGACGAAATGCGGGAAGGATTTTCGGGCAATTGAATGATGTTGAAATATTTCTTTTCGCTTTCGAAATCTTGTTCACTGAGGCTGTTGGTCCTTCCCTTAAGCAGGGTTGGGATCGTTGGACACATAGATTTAGTTAACCGGAACACAATCAATGCAGTAGCCACAATAAAGATGAGAATTGATAAAAGTTCCAAGTAATAGATGAAATTATTGGTGTTGCTGAGAATGTGCAAACCGCCAAGATCAACTATTTTTTGATTTTCATTCATAAGATGTGGTGGCAAGATCAATGCCCAATGCACAAACACACCCAATATCAAGACCAAGCTTGCACCTAACAAAGAAATACTAGATTTGCTGTTGTCGACAGAAAATCCTATTTTCAAGAAGAATTGCCCCAAATAATAGCGGGTGGAAGATGAAGTTCTCGAGGGACGGAGATGGGAAGGTTGGTCGAGTTGGAGAAGGTTATATGAGATGAAGTTAACACCCTCGATTTCGTTGATTACGCTGTCATTGGAATCCAGTTGCATCATGGATTCATCGTTCAAAATTTTCGTCACATCCACCCGTTTCAAGTCCACCATTATTATACCCACGAGGTACGTTGCTTGAAGAATAAGCTGGAACGACAAGGTGAACACAATCACCTCGTATATCTTGAAATACCGGTGAATCAAATAGGTGTAAAGATTGCCGTCGGTATAGTTGTACAAGAGGAATTTACCTACCCAATAAGCAATTGAGGAACCGGCCAAGCTCAAAAGGTACGGTTTGATGATTAATGGCAAGCCATTGAATCCCACATACAACCTGTATAATCGTTTGTGAAAGTCAGTAGCATTTGCCTCCGACACGGCCAACGCATCTATGACGGTGAACAAGCCATTGGAGCTCATTATGAGGATGGCAAGAACATAGGATGCCTTTGTGTATGCTGTCAGAGGCTCAAAAATCATTCTCCATGTCATGTGGCCGTGTAGCATCACGGTGAGGTTGACTGCAGCTCCACACGACATGAGTACACCCACTATCCAACCTAGCACGAGACCGAAACTGGAGCGAATTTTGTGGGAGTTGGATATGGAAACATATATGAACACAATGAAGGAGGAAATTGTCGTGTAAATGAAGGCGTTGCTGGTAGAAATAAAAATGTTGGCGTAAAGACGCTGCTTCTTTTGTATGAGGTAGTAGCGAATGAAATCGCTGATGCTGGACTGTTTTTGAACGGAAATGATTTCTTCGACTTGAATAGGGGTGTGGGTATTAGCGAAGAAGCTGGATATGTGGGTCCCGATGGGGCCAGGTTCGTGGTTGTGGAGGACGTAGAGGTTGATGTGCTTGGCGTACTTAATGAGATGGTTGGACTTGATGACCTGGTCCACGTAGAGGAAGGTCAAGAGATTGTTCAATTGATAGTTGAGGTACTTGATCAAGTACTCGTTGAAACTGGCGGGGGCCATGGCGGGGTTGTCCCAGTAGATGGAGTTCATGGGCCAGTCGGCCAATGGTGACACCACGACTACACCGTCGCCAAGCGTCTGGGTAATGGAGATGTGGAGAAGGTGGAGCTGGTGGAAGGTGTCGTAGGTGAGCATGTTGGCCTGGGCAAGGTCGGGGGCGTGCTCTTTGGCGAGAACTACCTTGGAGAGGTAAGCAAAGGGATGCGTGGTTTCAGGGTCTCGGTGGAGGTACTGCTGGAGAAGCTGTGAGCTGTCAAGGACATGAGGCGACAGGAGCTGCTCTACTCCGGTGGTGGAGTGGTAGGCCAGGAGATGGGAATTGACCCGTTTGATGGTGAAGTCGTAGGCCACATTGTAGGCGAAGATGAACACGAGGACGGACGGTACCAATATCAAGGTCTGGGGGTTAGAGATCAGCCAGGATATTAGCTTGATCACCGTCTGCCGATAGAACTGAGTGAGGCACTGGAATTTCATGGCCGGTGCCCATTCGCATGCATGGATGTGGAAGCGTGGAGAATTGGAGCTGTGCTGTGAATGTGAGGACACGTCTAGGGATGGAGAAAGACTCAGTTGACGATGGATGGACGAAGTAAGTGGAAAGTGTGGAAAGTTATATATGTGCAACCGTACAAAATCCACTGGGTTGGGCGAGTGGATCACGTGTGCTGGCAATTAAGGCTAGAGCGACAGGTGACAGGGTCAGCGGGCTTGGGGTGTCCAGGGCTGGGCTAGGCGGGCTCTTGCGGCAGAAATAAAGTAGTGGGCCGGGCTTGGGCTTACGGGTGTCTAATTGGGTACGTTGGTGGTGCTGATGCTTTGGCGGTGTGGATGTTTTCGGACTGAGACGGCAGAAGCTATGGCCAAGATTGCGACTTCCTATCTCCTGGCAATGTGGAATTTAGTGAGGGCCCTGGATTCGGTTTAGCGAGCACACAGCAATCTACCCTGTAGACGAGGCCGTAATTACGGGACCAATAGTGCCGTTCCATTGGGCAAAACCGGAGGAGGGCTACGGCGGATACTTACGGAACACAGGCCGGAGTTTTTTGGCACGGTGGGGTAGGACGGGTCCGGTTATTGGCGTTGGCTTGCCGTTACTGGGTAATGTGGGCCGGGTATCAGGTGCTGTGGTCAGGTGTGGGTGCGAAAGTCTGATTCTGTCTTTCTGGAGAAGCAGGTGATGCTAGATACGGCACATGTAGAGCAGTCTCGCAAATGTGTCAGAAGTGACATATTTCATGGCGGGGTCATTGGCAGGTAAATTTAAGTGAAATATAGAATCATGTTGTATGGGAGTGATGTCTCAAGCATGAGCTCGTGATGATCATTCAGGAATCTATTCTAGAATTGTCCATATTGGAAAGTAGGTTCACATGCCTTGGCAGAAGAGGCTCGGATTTCGGTGTCTCTCATTATAGCACAGATAATGATGTGTTTGAATTGCCCGATCGTGACAATGCACATGCTTCGCTAGAAGCATATGGACTCCTTTCGAAAATGCAACAATTGCTGTAAGGGGCATCGGCTAGGACATTTCTTGGGTTCGCTTATGGTATGTCCCTATCACGCATGGACCCTGAAGTGGTCTTAATCCCAACCTACAGTCATCTAATGACGTGAAATGGGTTACTTAAGGTGAGGGTTGGAGCATGTAATACTGTTGACGTAATAGTTCCAAACACATTGGGCTTTTACATTGTATCATATTTTATAGACTAACTATCTGTATTGGGTGTTAAATTGGGGAGAACGATGAAATGCACTTTTTCTAATTTTTTGCAAAAAACAAAATCAAATGATAAAAATTAATTCGACAAATTTGAAACTGACGAATAATTATTGACAAGTGATATTTATATCCAACTCGTCAAAGATAAAAAGCCATAACTCAATTCTTGACTCGTAGAAGCATGTACATACTTCAATACTCGATGTTTTTACCAGAAAGTTATTACACTGAAATATAACATATCCCATAATTTCACCTCATATACACAGAAAAATGGAAAAATCTGACTAATCCAGATTCATCTATGTCATCTAAACTAGTAAATCATAGTACATCTAGCTTAATAACCGTGATCGAATCTTCTACCACAATAGTTTCCTAGTTCTCTGCATTCTCCTAAACTCATCAAGCAGGCAAACACTCAATAAGTCTGGTCGTTGCTCTATTTCTGTCCCAAAGCAGTGATGTTCAAGGTGTTCATCTGGGCAAGAAGCTGGTCAATCTTGCCGTCCAACAATCCGTTGGCATACTCGTCACGGGACGCTTGGTCCAAGTATTGCTGCACTTGCGCAAGTCGCGAGTAACCCTCGGTACAGAAACGTAATTGAATCTTGACCAAACTCTCGAACGAAGGGTCGTAGAATGGCACTCTCAATGCAATGAGCTGGGGCAACTCCTCCTTCAACTGTGTGTTCAAGTCTTCAAAGATTTCCTTGGCCACAGACAACTCCTTCTCGGCCCGGGGCAACTTGGCCGCATCTTTGGCCGGCTTGTCTATAAGCTTCCGCACCTTCGCCTTGCACAGGTCGTAGTCGATCTTCTTGTGGGCCCGTTTCTTGATGGCGTCGTCAATTTCGTTGAAGTACCCAGCAAACTTGGTTATGGGGTCCAAAATAGTCTCTCTGAAGGGACCATCCATCTGCTTCACCGTCTCTTCGTCAAACTCACGCACACTCTGGGTGTAGATGCTACCCACATTGGAGTACAACGACTGGCCCTGCTTGGCCTCTTCGTACAAATTGGCCACAATTTCAGCAATGGTCACCTGTGATGCCGTGACTGTTCTCAATGAGTCCAAATATCCTCTGGATGCCTTCTGGAGATTGGTGCCTGCGGTCTTCAATACCTTGTATCTTCTCTCTTCAACGTCAAAGTCCTTATCAATTGTCTTGTCTACATCTTTCACACTGACTGAAGCACCAGCTCTATTGATGGCTTTCTTGAAACCTTCCCACGACATGATTGGTGTGTATGTTGGTAATGGTGGTGGTGTAATGGTTCCTCATGTTCCGATTAGAGTGGTGACCCACTTTTGGCGTGCGCGCACCAATATTATCGATATACCAGGTTGCCTGTTGTGAGTGCAGTAACACGTCCATGAGCTCTCCTACTCCCAATTTGGCTTCTGAAACTGCAGAAACGCGTCATCAGGATGAAAAGGCGAACCCTGTTTCTGAGGATTTCGATCTTGGTGCCGACTTGGGCCAAACTGCGTCTCTGAATCAATCTCCAGAGACTCCAACTACAGAACCATTAGAGGTGCTGGATTCGACCAAAACCCACGAGGTTCCCCCGAAAACTCCCCACACCAAGACAGAAACAAAGTCTGACTTGCTGAAAGAGCAAAA
Source organism: Suhomyces panamericanus (assembly GCA_030582475.1). NCBI lineage: Eukaryota > Fungi > Ascomycota > Pichiomycetes > Serinales > Debaryomycetaceae > Suhomyces > Suhomyces panamericanus. The sequence continues at coordinate 8,121 of JAKTXI010000037.1, forward strand.
AGTTGACCACATTCTTGAATTGAAGGCCAAGATCGCCACTTTGATCTCCAATATCAGAGAAACACAACACTTGAGTGACAGATACGAGAACGAAAACCAGTACTTGCAGGATTATATCGGAAGTTTGATGAAGAGTGGCGAATTGAAATGATTGCAAAAGGTTACACGAATCTTGTGAATTGATAGTGGACTATTTGGTGAATAGATTTATTGATCTCAGATTAAGGGATATGATGTCCAGGTGAATTGGGCCTTATATGGACAAGAAATAGATGCCAAGGAGTGTATTTATAGATATTGGCATGTTATTGATGCCGCAAGGGTATTATTTTGGACATTGGCTACATTTTCATCAAAAGTCAAGTTTTCACCTTTCATTCCAACATCCGACTCCAGTTACAAAACAAGGCTACAGCTGCTTCAATATCCGGAAGATTGCTGCAAAAAAATAGTTGCCTACCAGCTCCATGATAGAATCCCAATAGTTACAACAGTCGTTTTTCCAACAACGCTTACCCAATCTCTTCTGGTGCAGACAAACAACTTACCGACCTCAATTGTCAATATTCTCTCGATGAGAGCGCGTCATGATTATTTCGCCACAATCATGCCAGTCTTTTCCGACTATTTCTATTCTGACTAGATTTTTGCATGCGCAATGCCATCTGACCTGTGCCTTCCATAACAGTGGAAACAAGAGTTACCGAAAAGGGTCAATTTGCAAGAATTGACTTTGGTATCAAGAGTTGCTGGCGGCTAGAGCACAAATATTTTACATCTATAAAATAGACGCCAAAAAAAAATATAGTCTCAATGCAAAAATTGCAATCCTACTTCTACACATATCAGAATATTTTTCCATGGTTATTGGAGGAAGAGATTTACTAATAGACCAAATGTCAGTTGAAAGGGGAGAAAGGCGAGTTCGACTACCAGCACATTCCAATCGGATCTTCTTGCGATCTCCTACATGTAAAACTGATCCAGTTGATGGGGATCCTACTCCAATGAAATCTACCAATCCTCTTCGTTTAAATAACAGACAGCAGAAAGGGCTGAAAGTTTTATACTACAATTACTCCGAGGAAAATAAGGAAAACATCGCCTATGACATAAATTCAGGTGCAATTGAGCAGCCTTGCCTAGAAGATTCTACTGAGGCTGGATTTGAATTACAGAATATTAATAACAGCGATATCGTCTCTCAATTTGAGTCTCCTGTTGGTTGTTCCAAAAATAATGTTTCTGACTCCAACACTTTCTTTGGTTCCAAATCTCCAACATGTCTGAATTTTCTTGGAGAAAAAGACAGAAAATGCCCGCAACTCATTCCAAAATCACCCTTCGCCGTAACTTCTGAGAATTTTCTTCCTCTAATGTCAAGCAGATTGGCAGAAAATGGAACAAAACTCGAGTTACACCGAATTGACTCTGCATTTGATTGCAGAACCGTCGGTCCATTGCACAATGTACCTGAAATAGATGAGAATAGCGACAATGAGGCTCGACTTCTTGCAATTCTTGATCACGAAGTACAGAAAAAAAGGTTTCTACGGCCAAAGGAACCAAATAATGTGGTCCATCTAGTTGTGGGTTTATTTTCGTGGTTTTTTGGTGCAAAAGAAAAGGACCGTCCATGGGCTCCGTTCTTATCACCTATTCATGAAGATAAAGCGCAAAATACAATCTCTGCTTCTACTGGTGCTAATGACGAAGTGTTGGATGAGTTAGAACTTGCTTTCGAATCGCTAAGCTTGTAATACATCTCTATATTCATGCTATATGCCCACCTTATAGAGGGAATTGAATGCATCAGGAAGACCGGCAAATTTGAAGCCATGGTCTGTGGATAATGAGTTGAGATGATCCCGGGTGATTTCCCGTTCCTTCCATACGGTTTTGTCTTCCCTAACCAAGCTACTGCTAACGTACAATGAACAGCCAGCCCAGTGCCCTAACGTAATTGACCCTTGTACTTTGGACGAATTAGTCCAAGTTTTGATTTCATTTAGTAGTCTGTTCTTGAAGCCTGGTACCTCTGCTATTCCTCCAGTTATGACAATGTTATTTAGCAATACTGGCCGGGTATCTATGTTGGCCTTTTCAAGAATGGAACAAACAAGGCTTTTCAAGGAATCATCAGAGAAAAGCCAGTTCTCGAGAATCTGGTACCTTAGTCTTCCTGGTATCACCACATCCTCCACAATGGTGAAATCTGGAACTTGTAGCTCTGATTTGTCCACTCTCACAAACATTGCCTTGGATATAAATTCTTCTATTATTTCGAACAAACCCTCATTACTCAAGAGCTTTTCCTGGAGTGTGCTATTGTTCAATCGAATCAATTCCAACACTATTTGGTAATGCAAAGAAAGACTACCGAACTTAAAGTATTCATCATTGAAATTGGAAATGTCTCTCAAATCGAAAACTGTGTTCACCTTGAGTGCTTCCCAGCCAAAATCAAATACAAGGGCATCCCTTCGGTTGGCTCCAACTACAGAAAGCATGGGAGATGGTGCCATAATGACCGATTTGACTTTGAACTTGTTCAAGAGCATTTCCAAAAGTTTGACTTTTGTCTGCAATGAAAACCCTTTATCGATCAAGATTATTTTGCATCGGCGTAACGATAATGACAATTCATTGTGTAAGAGATTGTTAAGAATCTGTTGAATGTGCCATTCTTCTTGTACTGGTGGAACTCGAGCAGAAGGGTTCCAGTTCAAGTGTATCCATTTGTGTCTCTCTTTGGAGTAAATATCAAACAATTGCAAGTATTCTGGACTGGTTTTGATTATTTCTTCTATCAATGCCTCCCGTTGTTCTGGTTCAAGGGCAGAATTGTCTAACTCTAGAAATGGAGGATATTCTTTACGATTGGAATAGTATGGAAATTTTGCATTAGTTGGGACCACTGAAGTTGGAGTTGCATTTCCAGGAAATCCGATTCTTATCGAACGAGTTCCAGTCTCAAGTATCACTGGAGTATACTCTGCCTTCGACATGTTGACATGGTAGTGGTAGTTAGATGTTGGTGTGTGCGAAGATCAATTCTAACATTTTAAATCTTGAAAATTGTACAGGAATCAGTGCCTGTAGAAGAAGGAAAAGTGTTTAAAATGTACAGGAATCAGAGCCTGTAGAAAGGAGAAGTGAAGATTGGGGCAAAAAGCCAGCAAAGAGGCTAAATTTCAGTCTATTTTACCTATGAAATGATTGATAACTTACATAAGGTTGTTTTTTTTATGGATCAAAATTATTCAACTTTAGTTTAGTAATTGTGCAGTGTATGTTGTATAAGATGTCTACAATTCACAATTAGTCAGTGGTTAGGTATTGTTATGAAATGCATTATATTCTCATAATTGACCTGAAATATTACAAAAGGTCAAAATCGTCATCATCTATATCCATGAAGTCTTCTGCTTTGCCCTTATCATTGGCAGCTTCTTCCTCCAATTGCTTTTGGTGTTGTTTTTGGAAATTCTCCAATTGCTCTAGATCCCAAACAGAAACTCCCTCCTGGTCCTTGGGATTGGCTGGTTGGGCAAGACTTCTCAAGAATGATTTGGCTGTAGCAAGTGCCATATCAGTAGACAAATTAGTATCCGAATCCCTCAAAGCCTGTGCAATCCACTTGGGCAATTGGTTTTTCTTCTTGGAAAATCTTCTGTCTGCTAACACCATGATTCCGTAGTCGTCCTTACCTCTCAAGACTCTTCCCAAGCATTGGGCCGCATGTCTCATGGCATCGAAAGAAAGGAAATCGTTCTCCCTAATTTGGAAATGGTCTCTCATGAATTCCAATCTGGCCTTAAGAATTCTGGACTCTGTGTATTGGAAAGGGATACCAATCATCAACACAGTACGACCGTAGTGATGGTCAAAATCGATACCTTCACTAACCTTTCCACGAGCAACAGAGAGTAAAATGGCACCTCTTCCGTTGGAACAAGCCTTACGGTAGGTCTCCAATGCCAAAGATGTTTCTTGTGCATCCGGGGTCTCGACCAAGATCAACTTGTACTTCCACACCTCGTCCAAAACACCCATATTTTGCCACATTGAAATAATGGACTCCATGTACAAATAGGATGGGAAGAAAACCACCATTCCATCGGGGGTGATTTTTGCGAATTCAACAAGTAAGGAACCATAATTTCTGACCACCGAAGGGTCATTTCTGATCTCGAATCTTGACGAAATAGAAACTTGATCAGAACCTTTGGTAACAATTAGAGGCAAAAACGAACGTCTTGCCAATGTCATGGTGTACGATTCTTGAATCACAGTCTGGAAATTCAACATCTTGGGGTACATATCCAAGGGCGATATGGTTCCTGAGGTAATGATAACAGACGAAAATCTCTCGAAAACAGGTTTTATGGCGATGGAAGCGTCCAAACATGTGAAGTGAAGAATGGGGTTAGGAACTGTAGATCCCTCGGTCTCAAAGGGTTCCAAAATTAATTGAAATCCCGTTTCGTAAGTAGAAACCAATGTAGCAAACGTTGCAATATCTTTTAATGCATTGAAATCCTCGATTTCGTTTAATTCCAACGTCTTGACTAACAATGATAATCTTTCCGAGCAGAACCGCAATGGCTTCCTGTCTATGAATGTCAACTCTTTCAAGTGCTGAAGGAAACTAACCGGGGTTTCACTAATGACATGTAGCACCTTCATTCTTGTTTTCAAATATTCAATGAACCGCTTCAAAAACGATACAAAGTGTTCGGCTTTTCTGATATTACCGGGAATTGCTTCTTCCAATAAATCCTGTGGCAAAACAGGATTGCTCATGAATAATTCTTCTTGTCTTTCAACTTCTGCCTGTCGCAATCCTTCCACCAACTTCTCATATTCGTTTTGTAATTTTTCACTGTCCTGGGCCTTCATCTCATCGATTGCATCATTTAATTTGTTTGCACCACGAGATGCCCGTTTCAACACATCGTCCGTCAAATCAAGAGACAACGACTCGATACAAACGTTATCGATATTGTGCGCCTCGTCAAAAATGATAATGCTGTCCTTGGACAATTCTTTGGAAACTCTTTCCGCAATTTTGGGGTCCAAAAGATAATGGTATGAATAGATGACCACGTTACAGAACGGGATCATTCTTCTGACTGTGAAGTACGGACAGGTACCCTCTTCCTTACAGTATTTGATTAAGGAATCAAAGGAGTATACTCCTGGAGGAATCAAGTCATGCTGGTCTAAATCATTGAGCTTTTCGTGGAAAGAGCACAATGCATTTTGCTCCGGATTTGCTCTCTGTTCGTCCTCATTTATGGCCCCCTTCTCTATTTTATCCTTTAATTGTCCGTTGGTGATTCTTCTGCATTTCTCATCTACCACGGCACCCTTTCTCTCCTTGGAAATAATTGGGTGAAGACACAAGTTTTTTCTCGAAGTCAAGCCAAGACCTCTGAAATCCTCCACATATCCCAATTCGGTGGATCTGTACTCCATCAACGAATGCAATTCGATTAATGCCTTTTCAATTTCTGACATAGTACGCGAGCAATATACAATCTTTCTGTGCTCTGGATAGTGCATTTGGTATGCCACAGTCAAGGATAACAATGACACGGTTTTTCCGGTTCCCGAGGGCATTTCCAAGATACAGTTGCCTCCGACGTCCAACGTCTTCTTGATGTCACACATATAGGCATATTGCTCAGGGTATATTCTAGGGTAGGGAAAGAGAACCGGTAAATCATCAATATAGAACTTCATGGTGGCCCGATTTGACGCGTCCAACGCTCTGGGATCAATGAGGTGACTGTTGAGACTGTATTGGGAGACCCACTGGACTGAAACAACTAGTGTTGAATGCAATGATCCTCACCAGATATAGGTATTAGTGATGATGTAAGTGAGGTTATACACAGTATTTCAATATTGGGTCGTGCGAAGACATAAAGCAGGGATGTAGTATGGCCAAGAGGGCCGAGAGACAAGGACTCAAACCAGAGGTAGCTAGTTGGAATAGTTGGAATGAAAGGGAGTTGAAAGTTGCTTTTCCCCATAATTGCAATTTTCTTTTTTTAAATTGTTTTAGAAATATACCATTTTCCTACAATATTGAAATTACACCATGCCAAAAACAAATCTAGTACAAAGCAAGCCAGTCAAGTGGATCAAAACATACAGAAGAATAAAAGAAATGACATATACCAAGGAGATGTGCTAACTTCGTCGTACAAAGCATGTAAAAATAGAAAGTGTTGATCTTGACAGATTAGGCACCTTTCTCAATAAAAATGGAAAAAAGAATGATTCCGCCCAGGATCGAACTGGGGACGTTCTGCGTGTTAAGCAGATGCCATAACCAACTAGACCACGCAACCATTTCTTATAAGTACCAATAATTTGAGAATACATATTCTTTCTTCTTACTCAGATTCTTCATAATAGGTACCACTTAGATCTAGTCTATGTGTTGCAAGCTACTAGTTGCTAATTAGTCACAGCCAAATGCCCAGACTCTAATATTCAAAAGGTAAATTCCAAATCTTCATTCACCACATTCTGGAAAATGTGCCTATCTCCGGCCAAATTTAATTTAAGAAATCCAAAAATACCCTAGGAACTTCCTGGCCCCACTACCCCACGTATATTCTACTAGTACGCGTGTCAGTGTTTACGTCTCACAATAAACATGCTTTTATTGGTCTAGCTAAGAAAACTGCTCTAAAATTAGCTTCTCGAGCTTGGGATAGATAATATCTGAGGTGTTACCAGACACCTTATGCATGACACCCTTGCTCTCATAGAATGATCTCAAGCCCCGCAATTCCTCGTTGTAGGTATCGAGTCGCTTCTGGAACACCTCGGCTGTGTCGTCTTTTCTTTTGACCAACGGCTCGCCTGTGACATCGTCTTTGAATGGCACCTTGGGTGGATCGTAGTCAAGATTGTAGATCCGATTACTTCCTGGGTGTATCCAGCGGGCCTCGATCCGGTCTAAAATGATCTTCTGGTCCACGTCTAACTCCACCACGAGGTTGATTTCCGAATTGGTCTTCTGGAGAACCTGACTTAATGCAGTGGCCTGCGCAGCAGTCCGAGGAAACCCGTCCAAGGTCCAGCTTGTCTTGTCATCTAGCCAATTGGAACGGTCCAATTGTTGGGTAATTAGCCGGACCATGGTGCTGTCAGGAACCAAGTCACCTCTATTGATGAACTTAGCAGCTTCTTTTCCGATTTCGGTCGCTTGGGCCACCTGATGCCGGAGGATGTCACCTGAGGAAAGGGCATGCAATTGTGAGAATTTGGTCAAAAGACGGGAGGTTTGCGTCCCTTTTCCCGAGCCAGGAGCTCCCAATAGAAGAAGACGTAACGGTCTGGTCAAAGACATGGAGATAGCGAAAGAAAATGGGGAGTATGGAAGTATAAGTAAATCAGCTGCCTCGGTTTGGGCAAATTCGGGTGGAAGGAGCCGCACGACTTGGTGTCCTCCAGTAAAGAGGGCGGGTTTACTCAAAACGGAGCATGGAATTGGGCAACTCAGGTACGAGAGAGATTCTGCCCGTCAAAAGTGACCCTGGTTGGATAAATTCGAAGCATTTCTACAGTTCTTGCATTGATTTGTGGGGAAGTGAAAAATTTCATTGAAAAATGTGAAAAGTTTCTGCAAGGTGGTGAAAAGTAAGGCAGTCTAGACCCAAACTTATCAAAATGCCAACGATTATGTTGAATCCGAGGCTACAGGCGGCTAATAATACATATTTTTGAATTAAACTACTCATCGTCATCGGAATCGATGATTCTTCTCCTCTTCCTCTTGGACTCTTCGGGCTCTGGTGCTCTGTATTTTGCATCGCCATCTTGCTTCAACTGCTTCAATCTTTCAGCTCCCCTCTCGAATTCCTCCTCCTCTTCTTCGTCATCGAATTCTTCCTCTTCTTCGTCGTCATTGGCCACAAAATCATCCTCTTCATCATATTCATCACCTCCATAAGTTCTGGCAAACCTCTCGTAAGCAGGCTCACGCTCTTCCCGACTGTATCTGTCTCGCAGACTTCCACCTCTGTCCATTCTTTCTTCTTGGAGTCTTCTCTTGGATTCAAGCTGTCTCTTTAACTTGAGAGTCTTTCTCTCGTTCTCGTCTGCTATTCTCTGCTTCATCAACGGATCGTCGTTGGTGATGGTGTTCAAGATCTTATCTTTCTTCTGAATGCTCTTGACAGCCTGGGTCAACTTTCTATGTGTGGAGGTGTGGGTGGAGGCAGGTATCAAGTTGACTGCCTTGTTGATGATGGCATCGTTCTGCAAAATCTCGTAACTGTCGTGGGTCTTGACCAAAAACGTGTCGGTCATGGGCATCTGCTTGAAGTCGAACAACTCGTTGCCCAACTTGAGCGACACGGACCCGTCACTCCATTGGACAAAGTGGGCATTGGATTGCTTGATAATTTCATCATTTCCACTATTCGAGTATCTCCATCTGATGGTGTTTTCGTTTAGAAGCTTTTCCGCCACCAACTCATTCTTCACTTCTTTGTCAGTCAAGTTGGTTTTGGATCTAGCAATGGCGCTTTGGCTCACCTTTTCCTTGAACTCATTGGGGTCAAATGGATGTGCTTCCACGTTGAGAAAAACGGGCATTTTGAGCATATATGTATCCCTTTCGGGCTTCTGGTTGATGGAATGACGTGGAAGAGACAAGTCTATTGTCTTTAACTCGGCATAGTCCTCTTCGTCTTCATCTTCATCATCATTATCACCAGCTTCTACTCCTTCACTGTGGCCTTTAGGCTGGTCTTCTGCGTCAGATTCTCCAAACAAGTCATCAACATCATTCTTGGCCTCGTCATCGCTGAGATTCCGCAACGATTCTTCGTCTGACATGGCTGGTTGTGGCAAATAGTAGATTGTAGTTTTAGTGCTGGAGTTGTTGACAGAAAAAGTGAATATGGTATGCGCACGCACAAATGGAGAAATGAAGTATGGAGAGTGAAAGATGTGTGGAACTGTAGATAGAGCTGTAAAAGAACATGATTGAAGTATCTGAATGAATCTTAGTTCTTTGGTTGAATTCGGTTTTATTTTCAAGAAATTTTGGAAAATTTTCAGATTTTGATAGTCAGCTCAATTTTTCAGTAACTCATTAGCACAATAAATTTCATCACGAATTCATATTCACGTAGAGAAAATGCCTTCAATTATTCCTACAACTCAAATTCAATACTAATACTATTACACGAAAAAATAAATACGTAAAGCACGAAGCTCCCAGCGGGACTAAGTTAAAGTATAAGACAGACAAAAACAAGAAAGTAAATGGAATGGCGAAGCGGTCTAGTAATGACAATGATTGGGTATTATAAGGGGAATTCCGCAAAGGAGTGGATGCGTGGAAGTTTCTGTCAAACTCAAATTCACAAAAGATATAGATTCAGCTTTGTTTGGGTTGAGTTGTTGTTTCGGCAGTAGGCACATCTGCGTTTGGCACGGATGTAGATGAAGGAGTGGATACAATTATCGCCACGTTGTGAGCGGCAGATTTAGGGATTTCTGTGCTAGACACCACGTCGGTAGCATCATTCGAGAGTAAATGCAAGTTTTTGGAGTTGAGTTCATCCAAATCAGAAATGTTGTTATCGTCGTCGGTGATTTCGTACTCATTGTCGAAGTCCGACACCAAAGGAGCAGTTTCCAGGTTGCCTGATATGGGCAAGGGGTCGACTTGCTTCTTGAACGGAGTTTGCGACGGCTTCGCCAATGGGATATTGGCTTCACTTTCGATGGGGGTTGTGCTTGTGGAAGTGACGTTGCTCGATTGCACCGGGTTTTCAACATTGGCAAACGAAGTCGAAACACACGGAGTGGGCTTGGAATCTTGGTTTTCTTCACCCAAACCATCATTCATCTCTACTTGCAAGTCTGCCGCTTTGGGAGGAGACTTGACAATGGACTTGGAGGGCGATGGATGGGTAGGGGCCGCCTGCTGCTGTTTGGGCAATAATCTGTAGGCATACTGTATCAAGAATTCCACCACGAGTTGCGACAAGGCGTATTCCACAGGATCCATGTCATGGTTGGGGTGGGACAAAATCGAGGGCTGGAAAATCGCGGCCAAGTTTCTTGAAGACATCAAGTTCTCGTTAGAGTTGTTCTGCACCATCGACAACAAGTCTAAGATGTAAAACAACAACTGCTTGGACAACGTAGGCAACTCATCCACCAACAGCTTGTACTCGTCGATGACCTCGTGCACATCCCGGGTCAATTTTCTATAATTTTTTGATTTCTTGGCCGACTTCTTGGCTGCGGCCTCTGCTGCGGCCGACTCGTCGGCGGTGCTCTGGTAATTTTGCTGGGACTTCAAGTGGGAGAGATCTGAGGGAGCGTTGGAGTTCATGGGCGATATGTTGTTGAAGGAGGATGAAGGGTTGGAGCTGCCGTGGTTGTTGAACCGGCCAATGTTAGCTTCAGTCAAGGGCTGAGACTCGGAGGAATCGTAGAATCCAGTACGTATTTCAGGCGAGGACAGCCTGACTTTAGGTTGTTGTTGTTGTTGTTGTTGTTGTTGCTGTTGTTGTTGCTGTTGTTGTTGCTGGTGCTGTTGAGCAGCCGAAGTCAGTTCGGTGGGACCAGTGGCAGGGGTGGTGGGTTTCAACGACTTGCTGGGGTTTTCCGCCTTGTACTTCATGTAGTTTATTATTCTGGTCCGGGAACGCAACGGGTCTCGGAAGGCCTCGTAGAGATCAAGGGGGATCAACGGCTCGGGCAACGCGTTCAAGTATCTTCTGAGGATGGAGGCTGCGTCGTGCACGGTGTAGCCGTCCCAGTTGAGACGCTTGCCGTAATCAGGCGCCGTGTTGAATATGACCTGGAGCTCCTTCAAGCGCTTGGACGAGCCTCCAACACGGAACACGCCCTCGACGTTCAAGCCGTTGTTCTTCAAGTAGACACCGCATTTGGCCACCACAATGGGGATCTCGCCGTAGGACGCAGAGTCATCGGTGGGGTTGGGGTTGAGGATAGAGATCTTGGCCAGGGCCTCCTTGATGGCGTCCTCGAGTGGCACGCCGAAGTACTTGCTGTTCTCGTCCACCAACAGGTGGTGCTGCAAGAAGGAGTCGCGATGCTGGCGGATGCTGGCAGACTTCTCCGACTGGGAGAGCGAGTTGGAGCGGACCCTGTTGACGTTGTTGCTGGAACGGGACTTGTGGTGGAGCAAGGGCCGCAAGAACTCGGCGGCCTGCTGCACCGGCATAGGCTGTGAGTGGGACGGAGGTGAGGTGGAAAGGAATGGGAGGCTGGAGGACGGCGGTTGAGGGTGGGCCTGCTGCAGCAGCGACTGTTGGGGAAGGATGCTATTGGCGGTGGACTTGGAGGGCAGGCGGGACTCAGTGGAGAGCAAGTCGTTGTCGGAGGTGATCTCGTTGACGCTTTCGCTGGAGAGGTAGTTGCCACGCTTGAGGTTCTTGACCCAGCCAAAGATGGAATTCCTGTTGACGGGCGACAGGGAGTGGCTCATGGTGGGGGCTGGGGAGGCGATGGAGAAGACAGGGAACGATCAGCGGCAATAGGACGAGGAAGAGGAAGGAAGGACGGTTGTTAGAGGATGGGAGGTGATGGGAGGACGACGAGACTGAGATGGCAGTGTAGACTGGATTGCAGAGTAGTCTGGGATAGCAGTGTAGACTGAGTGACTGAGTGACTGAGTGACTGAGGTAGACTGAGGTAGGTGGAAGGACTGGAGCTAGAACCAGGACGCTAGGAAGCTAGGAGAAGGAGGAGGAGGAGGAGCTAGGAGGAGACTGCAGTATGAGGACACGGGAGGAGGCCAGGTAGGAAGAAGTCACGGGACACAGAAGAACAGACACAGACAAGCGGCTATGGCTGAAGCGTCATCTATCAGGAGAAAAGGACGTGTGGATAAAAGCAGTGAGATAGATGGGGCGAGATAGTTAGTAGCGAGGTTATTTTTACCCTGAAACGGCGGGGTGGGGAGGGCAAAAGAGAGGGCTGGGGAAGAGAAGGAAAGACGAGAAAAGGAGGAAAGCGAAGAAGGAATGGAGGTAGCAGTTGGGGACGGTAGAGGGGAGATGGTGGGGAGATGGTGGGGATATGTAGGGAGGTAGAAGGGCGGTGGGGTGGTGGCAAGGTGGCGAAGTATGGGCAGTGCAGGGAGGGAGTGGCCTGCCGGTAGGGAGTGTCGCGAGGTGTAGGGAGAAAATTGTAGGGGGAGAGGGCAGTGTAGGGCGGTGCGAGAGGCTGGGCAGGTCGCTCTAGAAGCAGTAAGCCAAGGCGGGCGCAGACCATGCTACAGGGACAATGTCGAGGCCACGGCTGTGTTGACGGAGTGTGTCTGTGTCTGCCGTGGAGTACTGGCTAGCGAGCGCGAGCTAGCGAGAGTGGAATGGCGAGAATAGTGGATAGAGAACTGGAAAACTGGAGAATTGGAAAATTGGAGAATTCACAGAATTCACACAATTGCTACATTGCCTCCATTCGACCCAGTAAATTAACTCTGGGTAGACTCGCCCTATCTATCTCTCTGTATTTCTATACTCCAGACCAGCAATCACACCCACTGTGCCAGCTTTTTGCTGAGGTCGCCTTGGCTGGATTGAGTGTATTTTTCCTGGTCCTAAAATAGCAGAGGTTGGGGTCTCTGTCGCCCTTTCTCTTTTCTGGTGGTGTTTTCCACTTCTATTTCTGGCCCCAATAGCCTTTCTGTGTCTGTTCCTGCTTGCTGTCTTTGTTCTTTCTCCACTCGATCTTCTTTGTCTCGAGTGTTTGACTTGTGATTTCCTGATTTGCTCTCAGCCTCGTCCATTGGGATAAGTGATTAGCCACGTCAACTACAGAAACTACGAAACCTACGAAACCACCTTGTCTGTAGCTTGTTTACCTAATCTATTCTCCTGTTCTCGTCTCCTTCTCCCCCTTCCTCCTCATCCGCTTGTCCTGCTCTCGTCTACTTGCTACTCTGGGCCTGTGTGTAAGCTGCTGGTTACGCAAACGCGTTCTTTTTCGAGGCCTTTTCTCTCGAGTCTTGTCATTTCTCGACTTTTCACTTGCTCGTCTGTGAGCAAAATGGCGGTTTGGGGCCGTCCGTTGCCCGATTTGGACGCGAATTTCTCCGTTGCTTCGCAAGCATGGAGCTCGGGGCTCGGCAAGCACTAGCGACTGCTTCGGAAGTCTGGAACTGGCCCCACTGCAACTGTATTGCCAGGTAGTGCTTTTTGACAGATTGAACAGCCTTGTGCTTAGATACAGGACTCAGGCAGCTGCATACTGCACCCATGCAAGGCTTGCCGATAGGGGTCAGCTGACGTGGGCCTAGATTGGAGCAGGGCCTAATTGGGGCGGTTGGCGTGGCAACGAGGCGGTCTAGATCTGGCCCGCCTGATGCAGGTGGGACGCGCACGCCTGTCACGTGCAGCTAAAAATAACCGAGGCGGACCCGATGGGGAGCGAGAGTGGCTGGATTGGGACATCACGTGCCTGGAGCGTGATGTCATGCGCGTGACATGTCAATATGGGTTTGTGCTATAGATATCCACGTGACTGTATCACGTGGTTATATATCACATTACCTGTATCACGTTCTTTTGTCACGTGGTTGTTCACAATTTGTCACGTGAGACATCACGTGCCAACACTTCACCGACGACTCCCTTAACAGGCACCCTATTCCTTCCTTCCTACGTGTCCCTGCTTCTCTTGCCTTTCATTTCCTTACATTCCTGTTATTTTTCTCTTTTCCGCAAAATCTGCCCTCCGCTTCGGTCCGACTCATGGGTAATTTTCTGTCAATGCCCCACAGTGGTGGCTCGTGGTCCAATATGGTCCAATGTGGCGGGTTCGAAGTAGTGCTTCATTTTACAGCAATGTAGCCCTATCGCTTTGAATATTTACCCCTAGTTGTGGAGGCTTTCCCTCAACTAGATTACTAATTATTGCTTGGTACAAATAACTACCATGGTTCCAGATCGGTAATTAATTTGCTCACCGTGGCTCCGGCGAATATATATACTTCTCCATTACTAGCTGAAGCAACCAGACAATCTTGTCACTCCACGCCTCCAGTAACCCCATTTTATCCTTTTATTCACCATGTCGTACCAAAAGATCGAATTGCCCAAGTTAGACTGGGAATACGACGCTTTGGAGCCTCACATCTCCGGTGAAATTAACAGAATTCACCACCAAAAACACCACCAAGTGTATGTCAACGGCTACAACGCAGCAATTGACGCATTGGCCCAGGCTTCGTCAAAGGGAGACGTCAAGGCCGCCGTTGGCATCCAACAGAATATTAAATTCCACGGTGGTGGCCACACTAACCACACTCTCTTCTGGAAAACTTTGGCCCCACCTTCCCAAGGTGGAGGTAAAATTCCAGCAGACGACTCTCCTTTGGGTAAACAGATTATCAAGCAATATGGTTCCGTCGCTAAATTAATTGAGCTCACCAATGCCAAATTGGCTGGTATCCAAGGTTCGGGTTGGGCTTTCATTGTCAAAAACAAGGAGAACGGAGGCAACTTGGACGTGGTCACCACGTTCAACCAGGACACCGTTCTTGAGCCTTATGTTCCATTGATTGCCATCGATGCGTGGGAACACGCTTACTACTTGCAATACCAAAACGTCAAGGCCGATTATTTCAAGGCCATTTGGAATGTCATCAACTGGCCGGAGGCCGAGAAGCGTTTTGGGAGCAATTAATGGCCCCCCAGAAAATGGCAGGAAAGTAACTGATAGACCCAATTTGTGAAATTGGTCCATCTAATGAGTACGCCCACATACTTAAATTTAAAACATTGAAGTTTTTAGGCTGATTGTAGAGATGTAATATGTAAAGCCTCAGGGGACTGAGATCCATCTCCACAGCTACAACTTACACGAATAAGCTTATCACAGGGTCTCAATCTGATTTGGCCACATTGGTGTCAATAAACTTCACAAGCCTGTGGCAAGATCAGGTTCACTTAAGGGCCATCCACTCTCCTTGCAAGAATAGCCTCATCACATGCACCTATAACATCAATAACTTCACTTTTGAAACCGGCAAATGTCAAGATAAAAACCAATCATATCATAAATAACAATATCCGCAACAAGAATCCAACCTTTGCTTCTATTTTGTATTCATCTAATAAAGTGGAGATGTATTAAAAGTGAATTTACCT
This sequence comes from Suhomyces panamericanus, assembly GCA_030582475.1. NCBI lineage: Eukaryota > Fungi > Ascomycota > Pichiomycetes > Serinales > Debaryomycetaceae > Suhomyces > Suhomyces panamericanus. Next base: position 23,288 of record JAKTXI010000037.1, read on the forward strand.
ACAACGGGAAGGAACTACGTTTAGTCCAATACCCAGGTAACTGTCCACTACCCTCGACTCATCTTTATTGTTAAACAGAATTTTCTGAGTCAACGGAAATGTCCACTGTCCAACCTGTGTCCAAATCTGCTATATTTTCATGCGAGGATGTATTTGACTGTGATTTAAAAACTTTCAGAAGTATTGCGAGACCAGGACAATAGTAACCACGAGAATTATAGGGCAATCAATGGATCGATGAGTAAAGTTTATCTTTTGACCTTGAAGTTCTTGGGCAAATACCGAGTGACATTTAACAACGATTATAATCAGCGGAAAAACTTCACCTCGAGCAGAAATAATATTGGTACCCAAAAACCTTAACTCTAATACAGTGTGGAGATCGCATCGAATACCACATTCACTCTAGCATTTATCGAGAAAGTTGGCCACAATCGAAAAATGTAATTTCTTAACAATCCATTGGAATCACAATCTGATATTAGAATAAATTCATATGAAGTTGGGATGAATGATGTATCAAATCCCGAAGCGCTTGATTGTCATATTTTTTGGACGAGAATACTACCAATCCTCATGTCTCCCATGTAAATAACTTCTGCAAATAGTTACAATGCTCCATCCCCCATCAGTATGATCCCTTGTCAGGATATTATTGGCGGAAATGTTCATTTTGGGCTTAAAGCTACATTACTCCACTCGGATTCCCACGCATGCGTTCCTTTGCCAGACTTGTTATTAGAGCCACAAGGTGTTACGAGCTCGAACAACTTCTTTTTTGTACGGCAATTCAGAATCCATCTTTGATTGTGGGGTAATTGCCTTGTGTTCAAGAGGCAACACAACCTTTTAGACTTCAGAGTTTGGAAATATGGTTGCATGGTTTGGCACCTGAAAGGGTCTCAAGTGACATCACGGCGAAAGAAATTTACACCTGGAATTGACTCCATTGAAACTGACAATTGTTCATTTGGCGCTTCCTCCAACATCAATTATTGACTTTAAGGTGGTAATCTGTGTGGGATAGTGCCGCATAAATAAATCGGTTCTAGAGAAGGAAAGTAGTAGAAGAAGATGTCAAAACTACAGAATAATAGAACTAGCGGATTTTTTCTATTACCAGATTTTTTATGCTCGGTTACCTAAATTGTGCGAACTCGACTTTCCAGCCGTTTTCTGTGGCTAAACCTGTTTTCTGTCAGGCAACGTAAGAAGATATTAAGAGAGGTACCTGAGTCTACCAAATCTGCAGATCTCGATACCTTTCACAAAGATCTTAACGTGATTTTTACAGAAATTGGACTCATTAGTGTAAATTGTGAAAGTAGAGAAAGTCTCCAATTCCAAGGAAATCTGTTGGACACTTCTTCCAATGCGATTAATACTTCAATGTTCCACTATCACTCCACAAAAACTGCATCTAATGTGTAATGTGTACTCCCTTACTGGGAAGATATTTGGGAATCGCGGGTGAATCTTCTATTTCCTCTAAAACTAAATCTCAGATTGGGTACCTTCGGAAGAATAAATTCCGAATGATCTTACGATTTGATGCAATCCACGGGTCCAACCAACCAAACGGGCCATATTTTCTAACGGAAGCATGAGATCTTAATGATCTTACGAGTTGATGCAATTGACGTCGCTCCGGCTCACCACAAGTTTTATGCGACGCGTGAGATCCTAATGATCGTACGAATTGATGCAATAGAAGTCTGTCCAACTCACTTCATTTTCTAATTATTGTACCACTTTCACTGCACCAGTTATTGGCTCTACTTTTTCCTTGTCCACTTTTATGTATGGCGGATATAATGCTGTCAAGAAAAACGTCAAATCCGATGATGCTTACGTAACGAATTAAAATTTTGCACCCAAATTCTACTCGTAAATACTGCTCTTCTATCCTCTATGGATGTGGTAGCGCACCATTTGCCACAGCAAAGAATAGAAACAGAATGTAAATAACAGCTTATTGTTTCAGAGGTTATTTGGATTCATTTTTCCTTTTTTCTTACGAGTATCGTCAAAGTGTCATTTGTTGTACACAAAGAAAACAATACCACCGCTACTCTTGGACATTGCACTTGTCGAAAAAAAAGAACAAAGCATAAACATTCAACTGTTGAAACAAAAAACACACCATCTACGATTGAGATGCGCATTGCATTGATAATAATAAAATATATTATTAGCGGAATAGAACGATGTACACATTACAGCATTAAGACAACGGCAGACCAATATTTGAATTGTGGACAAGATCATGACATAGGCAATACTCAAAAGAAGCTACAGCTATTAATCAAAAGATATGTATTGTATATCGAGTGGAGATTAAGTTATTAAAGTAGATTCAAAAGAATCGAAGAATTAAACTTATCGTAAACATAAGAAAAGAGATTGTTTAAGTAAGATGGAAAGTGGGAAACAAAACTTATGAAAAAGCTTGAAGTTCGTTTCCTCAACCCAAAGACTGCTCTTCAGGATTCTTTCACACTTAAACAGAGACTTCCTCAACCTCGGAAGCAACCTCGTTCTTACCGGTGGAGCTGACATCTCTGACATCGTCGTGTCTGAAGGCGTGAGCGGAAGGAACATAGGAAGCAGAGTTCCAGGCGTGAGGAACAGTGGACCACATCTCGTCGGCTTGCTCCAAGGTCAAACCCTTAGATTCGTAAACCATGGTGTAGACGAAAAGACCACCGAGGACGTTACATCCACCCCAGATGAAGAAGACCTTGGCACCCAAGTTGGCGTTACCCTTTCCTGGGTTGACCAAGTATGGGGTAGCGTAGGCAATAGCCCAGTTAAGCAACCAGTTAGCGGCAACACACAAGGAGATGGACTTTTGTCTGACACGCAATGGGTAGGCCTCAGCACAAACAGCCCAGGCAAGAGGACCCCAGGTGGAAGCGAAACCGGCAATGAAGATACAGACGAAAGCGACCAAACACTTGTTAGCGGATGAGGAGTCTGGCTTGGCGACACCAACAATGGCGACAATGAACTGAGACACACACATGATAACGGAACCGCTCAACAACAACTTTCTTCTACCGATGATCTCAACCAAGGCAATACCGGGGAAAGTGCATCCGACGTTGACAATGTTAGTGGCCAAGGAAGTAAGGAAAGAGTTCTTGATACCGGATCTTTGGAAGAAAGTAGTACCGAAGTAGAAGATGAAGTTGACACCGGTCAATTGTTGGAAAGCTTGAAGAGCAGTACCCATAATAACTCTCTTCAATTGTCTGTTTTGAGTGGAGAAGACTTGGACCCAGGTGGCCTTACCGAATTGTTGCTCGTACTCTTGGGCAGCCTTGATGTCTTCGTACTCCTCAATCAAGTCAGGGTGGTCAAGGGGCAACTTTCTCAATCTCTTCAAGGACTCCTTGGCACGGGCCTCGTCGTTCTTGGAAACAAAGAATCTTGGGGTCTCAGGCATGAAGATCATACCACCACCCAAGATGAGGGCCCACAAGAATTGGATGGCAATAGGGATTCTGTAGGAACCGGAGTCGTTTCTGTTGTGGGTACCCTGGTTAACAAGGGAGGCCAAGAACAAACCGATGGTAATGGCCAATTGGTAACAGGAGATAATGGCACCTCTGATCCACTTAGGAGCGGTCTCAGCCTGGTACAAAGGAATGACAGCGGAAATCAAACCGACACCGAGACCGGCGATGGCTCTACCAGCACACAAGAGAGGGATGGTGGTGGAAACGGTTTGCAACACAATACCGAGGTTGAAAACAACCAAGGCAGACACGATCAAAGTCAATCTACGACCGACTCTGTCAGAAATAAGGGGGGCAGCAAGAGCACCGAAGAAGGTACCGACAGACAAAATGGAGACGATAAGCGAGGACTCGGAAGAGGTGAAAGCCTCCTTGTCCTTGGGGAACTTGCCCTTGACGTACTTCATGGCCATGATACCCGAGATGGTACCAGTGTCGTAACCGTAAAGAATACCACCGAAGGCGGCGAAGAGACCGACCAAGATACCCATGGTGGTGGATCCGGCGTTCTTTTCACCAACGTTGACGAATCTTTGAACGAACTTGTTGTCTTCTAAACCCATTTTGAATGTGAGAGATAGGATGAGATGATGAGGAAACAAGACGAGGGGAGGTGTGGTATTTATACTGGGAGGAGGAGGCCAGGCACTGGCAGATGGGGCCTGGCACAGTATGGAGGCATCTAACAAGTCCTGCCAACGGACAAAGAGAAAATAACTTGGGGTACGGAGATACATAAAAAATAATTACCCCGAGTCGCAGTAAGATCGGGGTGGGTTATGCATAACCGTGGGCCAACCGTGGGGCTGGTGGCGTGTAGTGGAGGTTTGTGTAACTTTGGTTTGTGACATTTTGGTTTTGTGGGTGTGGGGCTGCGAATTACGGCTTTGTGGCGGCTACAATTTTCCAGAGTCACAAAAGCAGCCATAAGCTGGTAAGGCCCCAAAGGAAAAAAAAAAAAAAACTCTGCTGGAGCCGCTCGACAGCAGCCGTAGTGGGGCTTTTCCACGTCACCCCACAAGTTGCGCTACAGTTGGACCGAAAGCACCACGGTTGGGAACTATGGTCGGCTAGGGCAGCAGCACGAGACGTCCAGTGAGCCAAACGCGGGTTTACGAACAGGATTAATCCAATTCCGGACCAATACGCCCGGCTCCATTCTACCCCGCAAGATTCCCTTCGCCCAAATGGTCGCTGCAGCTTAAAAAATAGTGTCGGTAGGTTGTTGGGGTCAGTGGGGTACATCCTTCGTAGAAGACGCGTATTTGGAGGCACTGGAAGAACGGACTTGTGTAAGCTAACGAAGCTGTCTTGAACCTTGGCTCCTGGGGAAACGAGACGTTAGATTATGTAGATCGGTAGCCGATAGTGCTGATAGGCAGCCCAGTGCTACTATTGTAGATAACCCCCACGGAGAATACCGAGCTTGGACAGTCCTGGTGTGGTATGTGGGTGATGAGGGGAGAGGGGTCGAGTGGGTTTTGATGTGTGAAGCTAGTTTGTCCGTGCCCTGTCACACAGAGTGTATGTAGGACGGGAACTGGACGGTTTGGGACAGCCAGACGGAAGCAGTTGAGAAAATACTGCCGCTTCTCCCTCCAACGCGGTATTTTGTGGCCCATGCCGCACTGCACCTACAAGCAATAGTTTATCCGTTTGGGGATAATAAGCCCGCCGAGGATGGATGCCGTGGACCTACCCCGCGATCACATGACCTGGCCCGCCAGAGCGTTTTTCCCAGACCCCAATGCAACATCATCGCCAGCCAGCCGTACCTGATCCCCACATTGCCAAGAACGGATGCATGGAATACACACACACTACCGTGAGGCATTCCCAGCCTCTTGATTGGTGCTGAGTTTCGGCACCACCTCACACACAGTGTGCTGCGCTTCGCTCTCGGAGCTCGACTTTTTCCATATCTTCCTCCAAGCCTCTTTAGGGTATGCTAGAGCATAAACTCCCCCGGAGTCGATCAGTCACTTCTCTCGAAAAAATAGCAGAGTGTGCATAGATGCCGGCTCAGTCATGCCGATCGCCGTGTTGGAGAAAACCAGGTCACGACCGGAATATTTTTGACTCAGAGGCCGCCATCAGTTCGGTTAATGGCCACGGCATTACGAAACAAAAGGTGCTACAAAATGCCTGGTGCATGGGGGCCTAGAGCCAGCACCCAGGTATGGGATGTGATTGGCGGTAGACACTGCATTACCGGAATGTTTTGTGGCATTTGGCTTTGTGGTACATATTTTTTCCATTCTTCTTCCGAGCCAATCAAGGATGCGGACGTTTTTTTATTAATCCGCCGAGGGATGCATCTTCACTCAAGGTCGGGCCAGAAGAGCCAGATCAACAACGTAAGTTGGATGTAGATGAGACACATCTACTGTCTATCTGCTCATTGTCCTTGGGCTAAATTTGCAGCCCAAACAGCCGTAAAATTTGCTACATTCCACTCTCTGCCTAGTACAAACTTTTTTCCGAAACTGCGATAATTTCCGATTGGCATAACGATTAATAGTAGCCTTTGTGTGATGAAGATCAATTGCCGTAGCTTGAACAGCTGCGTATAATTTCGGGTGTTGCCCAAACAATAAAGGCGAATAATGCCGACACCGACTCTACTGTAGGTAATTAATCCCTGGTCTGCGGTTCTGGGTGCTCCGAAACCCCACATCGAACATAACAATCACTAACCAGTGTTTTGTACCCTGGGTGCTAATGAAGGTTTTGAAAGTGGGGTAGTACTTGTGCCTTACAATACAGTTAGTAATTCCTGCAATATGGCAGTTTCGCCTATTCTTAAATTGGACTACGGGATCTAAATACTGTATATGAGAGACGTTATGAATCGTTGAATAGGTACCTCACAGCATCTCTTGAATTTTTTTAGATCGAGGCTTTTCAAAGCAGTTGAAGTTTGACCAGGTCGTGAATTATTCTTGCCTCCGGCAAACAATCGATGTATACGTCAAATCAAGGCACTGCCTCTATAATTGTTTTAGTCAATTGGCAGCATGAATTTCTTGGGTAGTTACGGACTTTCTTAGCCTGACAATAGATGCATCTCGTTTATTGTGAGATGAAGAGGGGAATTAGATAGTTGTGAAACAAGAAGTACTTCCGAGGCTCGTAAATTCGGCAAATGAGTTTCAACGTTCGAGTTGGTCCTCCCTTAAAGAACAACTATGCATGGGGTATTGATCTAGAGGTATAGTTCTATGAAGTGCCGAAGACAATAGTGCTTCAGATGTAACCAGCAAGCAAAAATCGAATTTTCTAGTTGTAATAACCTCTACAGTGATACGCCATATATATGAAAGCTCCAAGTAATTTTTCCATCCATAACTAGGTGAAATACAGCTGTAACTCAATGGCAACTATCTGTAAATTCTTCATTTTGGCGAAAATCTTGCATTTTTCCATATAATTACGATGAGAGGAAAAATTCGGAGATTAATCTGGATTTACTTACTGCACGGAGAGATTCATTCCGATCCTCACGACAATAGGTGTTCGAAAAGTTAAACCGTGAAATCGCCGGTCCATTGCTTTTTCACAGAATCAGACCATACCATGACCAAGTTCAGATACAAAATAACCTACGCAGTAGCGATGTATTCCCAAAGGAGATGCGAGGTGGAATAGTTCCACCCAGGCGTGCCAGAACCGAGTCTTGCTGGCACTCCATTGCCTCAAATTCCCAAATTCCGTGTGGAAACTACCCCCACAGAACCCTTTAGCCTCTCGTAAATCGGGACCCCCACACAATTGACGTACGCTATTAAGCTGGCTACACAATAGACTTTCTGGGGCGTGCTCCTGATTAAATTTGGGGGTCTTGCACAAGCAGAGCTGAATATGGCCGTAGACAATAACACGGGGTTGGTTCCTTCGATTGTCACTGGGGCAGTGCCCCCAAGGTGTAGAGGTAGTCTGTCCAGAACAAGGTCTGTACACGTGACTGCTACCGCCAATCCTTCGGGTAATCTGGCAGCGTTGGGAACTTTGTCGGTTTGTGGGGAAGACCAGAAGAGAGTTAATGCGAAGACATGACCTAGAACGAAAAGTCGGTTTTTGAACGTATTATTTGGGTTTATCCGATTTCCGGGTTACCAGGCGTTTGAACTAGAGTAGATACAGTTATTTTTAAGGAATTTAGCATCACGTCTGGGGAGGCGGGGTAAAAGCCCCGGAGTTTTGATCACGTGACAGAACACATACACCAATAGACTTGGCTCTAGTTCACCAGCCCAGCCCAGCCCGGAATATTTTCCACTCTTTGACACCGCTTACGACAAGAAGTGTCCGTTGATCCGGGTACCTCGACATAGACACGAAATACAACAAAAAACGGACAAGCGGTACGCGTGTTTTCCACACACTGAGAGATTTTTCGTAGATTAATTATTACAGTACCTGCAGTTACACCTGGGTCTCCTCTTCTACACCAGAATCTCCTCTTTTGAGCGGATCGACCTCCCCGAATCCCAATTAACGTGCAATTGAAGATCCCCAGAACAATTCGTCTACACAGTGAATGTTATTGATCTCCAGGTAATTCAATTTCAACAGCTAAATTACAATAGGCCCTTTTTCCCCCACGCCGTATCCCACTCAGTTTTGATAAGATATGCTTTGTCAGAAGCGGCCGACAAGTCCGAATCCAAGAGGCGATACGGTATTATTTGTCAAGCTATCCAGGTTCATTGCCGAGCTCACAACCAGAATTTAAGAATGGGGTTCGAAAGCTGGGAGGAGGAAGGTGGAGGAGACTTTTGGTATTTGCACTATGAACATTCCATCTTGGACCTATACAGAGAAGTATTGGCAATTTGGTAGGATACCACTGGTTGACGATATCTGACCCTCCTCCGGGCTGTGTCTTCCACTTCTGGGCAAAGCTATAGGTGCATGTAGGCATTGTAGATATTATGGTCAATTGGGTCTGTGGAAGATCCACTGAAAACAGTTGAAGTTATACAAATGTATTTGCCTTCTACTGAATTGGTCGAAGATGTCTTGCAATACAGCATTTCTCATCCATGAGGATGGTAGCAAGCCATGTGGCAAGAATGACACAACGTCTTGTGTCTACAAATTCGGTTAATTCCATGGAATAATTACAACGACACCAAATGCCTCAGTAATTAACCCAGAGGGGGGTAACAAGACTATACAGGGTAAAGAGTGAGGATCAGCACGAATCTATCAAGATTCAAGATTTCATAGTGTATGTGTTAGCATTTACTAATCTACCACCACAATTCTGAAGAAAAAGAACGGCAGCACCACAACTCAAGCCAAGGAGCCTAAAACAAACGACAATTACCACCCATGCTTATTTCCGAGACTATCTACGCTACCTATACCCCTCCATATCCCACTTACACCCACCATTCAAGCTAATGGGTAATTTTCACTTCCTCCGAGCCATATCTTATCCCCCAAATTACCTACACCCCCAAGGCTACAGTTTTAAGCAAAACTTTTCCACATCGTTCCCCAATCTTCGCCATCACCGTTACAACCCATAAACCGTCACCCCGACCCTGAAAACCCCTGGTTGCAGCCGTTCTTCTCTATCGGGCGTCCTGCACACACCACTTGACACCTTTTTCACTTGATTAGAAATGCACACCGAAAAGTCCGAAAAGTATCATTAGCCCACAAACTATAACGTCATTTTTGCAACTTTTAGCCCAAAAGTGAAGATTTCATTAGTAAGTTTCCACCATCGGATCCATTCCACTTGCTACCATCGTATTCTATTTCATTTTTCCGAAATGACATAAATACCCTCCCATTTCAGCCCATTTCAAACTATTCACCACACCTTTCTGGTACAGAACAATTCTCACTTCTACTCCATTCTTACTATGTCCATCAAAGTCTTTATTACTGGCGCTACCGGCTACATTGGCGGTGAGGCATTGTACCAATTGTTGAACAACAGCGACGGCACCCAGTTTATTGTCACTGCCTTGGTCCGGAGTGAATCCAAGGCTCAACAGCTTACGGAAAGGGCCAACAAGGCAACTAACACCAACGGCAGCAAGCTCGTGGCAGAAATCGGATGTTTGGATGACTTGGCCACCATCAAGAGACTTGTGGAGGCCAACGATGTCATCATCAATACTGCCAACGTTGACCATGTTCCTTCAGCCAAAGCATTGGCTGAAGCCCTTGAAGCCACATCTTCCAAAAAGATCTTGATCCACACCTCAGGAACTTCTATTTTAGGCGACCCTTTGAGTCCCACTAAAACTGCTTCCACCAAGGTCTACTCTGACAAGCACGATATCGACGAAATTAATTCGTTTGACCTTGAGCAGCCCCACAGACCTGTTGATAAGACCATTTTGGACATCCACAAGCATGCCAAAAACGTCACCACTGCCATTATCTGCCCTTCTGCCATTGTCGGAATCTCTCATGGTTACGACAAGATCTACTCTATCCAATCACCTGCTCTTATTACGCTCTCCAAGAAGAACAACCAGGCCTTCTCTGTCTACTCAGGTGATTACATTTGGTCCCATATTCACATCCATGACTTGGGTGACTTGTACTACTTGATTCTCAAGAAATTACTTGCAGGCGAGGCCATCCCAGCTAATGAAAACGGCTACTACTTCGGTGCTTACACCCTCGAAAATGAAGGGACCCCTACCACCAAGCCCTCGGAGATCGAACACACCTGGAGACAATTGTCTGAATTTATTGGCCAGAAATTGTATGAGAGAAAAATCATATCTACACCAGAGGTTGCAGAATTGGATGCGGACACCATTGCCAAGCTCAAGAACGATGTCTTTGGACCATACTATTGGGGAACCAACTCCAGAAGCAGAGCCGACAACGGTGTTGCCATTGGATGGAAACCAAAGTACACTTCTTTGGCCGACTTTTGGAAACTGATTGAGAATGATATCGACTACTTGGTTTCCAATAATCTCTTGCAGTAGTGAAATATAGTGTTTTTTAGTGCAAATTCAATATACCAAGATTTTGGATTGTATACGTGTAATTAATAATAGCAATCATTATAGTTTAGTAGGTTTTCATCATCAGAAGACTTCTTTGATCCTGGAAAGATTCCAAATTTATGCGGTTTTAATCTATGGATTTCCATGCTGCTTAAGGGGTATGTATTCCATATTGGATTCTAAATACATAGACTACATTTTAGGCTTCTATATTCCAAACTTGGTTCATATATTCTAAATCATTACTCCTATAATCTAATTTTTTTCATTAGTCGAATTACTCTATTAACATTTTAGTCATTACCATCCGAAAGACTCGGTGTGAAGATAAACTTCCTCGATACTATTTCTGTTGAGGTCATTGTTGAAGACCAAGCTCTGCAAACGAGAAGCTTCAACACTGATGGCAGACTTCATGGAATCGCTTCCAGAACTGATAATCATGTTTCTTCTTGAGAACGAAGTCTGAAGTGTGTCCAAAACCACCTTCAAGTCGGGCTTGTAACGGTGTATATTGAAATGGGATGCAGAGCTGACTACCAGCAACTCTTCTTGGTCTCCGGAACCAGGCTTCTCGTTGTCCAAGGGTTGAGGGGTTCCAGTTGCCTTTTCTTCAGATCCATCCTTTCTGGAAACGTAAATGTCTATGTTCACGTAATCGCCAGCAATTTCCTGACAACGAGTCAACTCTTCACGGACCCAGTTGATGTCATTGCTGTGCTTAACCACCCAAATGAAGTTGATACCACGGGTGATAGGGACTCTGCCTGCAGCAGTCAAGTCCCGGATATTGTTACTCAATTGAGACAAGAATGGAAGTGTAGCAGTAACACCAGTACCAGTGGCCATCAACACCACTCTTTCAAAGGTGGTGGCATCACGATGAGATCCGCCGTAGGGACCGTCAAGATAGATATGCTTTTCCGACGCCATATATTGGTCCAACTGGTTGTATAACTGTCTGGTCAATCCACGCTTTGGGAGGATAATGAAACGCATGCCTCCAGTGCCGTTGTCCTTCATGGTGGAAATGGAGAATGGGTGATTGTCCAAGAAACGGGTTCCCACGAAACGCAAGTAACAGTGCTGTCCTGGGTGCCAGTCGTAACCGTAGGTGTTTTCAACCACCACCTCGAAGGTTCCATCGTCCAACTTGGTCAACTTGGCCTTTCTAGGACGCAAGAACAACTTGTTGGGGCGGAACGAGGTCTTGACAAGAATTCTGTAGAGGAGCTGTGCACCCCAGAAACCAAGGGCCCCCCACAAGTAGTTCTGCATGTTGATGTGGCCGTAGATGTGCCACATTAAGGTGCCAAAGTAGGCGATACCCATGGCCCAGTGGAGGTGCCAGAAGCCCTCGTAGAAGTACTTTCTGAACTGGCGCTTGGAAAGGGTGCATAATAAGCCGAGGAAGATGGTTGGAGGAATTCCGCTGTAGTAGACCAACTTGGAGAAGACGATCTTGTGGAATCCGTCGGCGCCCAGCTCACGGAGTGTCTGGTAGAAGAAGGGAATGATGTGGATGAGAGAAAGTACGAACGAGGCCACGGCGACGAACTGGTGGTACACGTTCAACTTCTCGTAACTGATTCCCGTTAATACCGAGATCATGTTGGCCTTTCCTGCCAACACGTAGATGAAGGGGGTCAAGGCGGTGGCCATGATACCCGAACGGACCGCCAATGGGGGCGATCCGAACTGGTTGCACCCACGGTACCAGTAGTGGGGGACGAGCGAGTAGCAGAGGAGATACAAGGCCGAGACCAAGATGAAAAGCGACTGGCCCAAGGACCGGGGCAACGACGTGAATCTGCTGACCACAAAGGGGACCTGCTTGTAGCCAAAGAACCGGCAGTAGGAAACAAACACGTCCACCAAGGCGGTAAGCACATTGGAGGTCTGGCGGCGCTTGTAGAAGAAATCACGTTGCAAGAACCACACGTGACGCACCATGGCCATGAAGATGAACACCACGCCGAAGTACACCGTGTATTTGCCGTAGTTGGGCTGGAACATGTAGGGCACCTGTTTTTGCAGCTTCATGGCCGCCATCTTGAAGGCTTTTGTGCCCTGATCGGCCACACAGTCCAAGCCCTCGAAGATCACGGTTCTTTTTTCCAAGTCAAACATCGTGCAATGGACTTCAACGGTTCGATGATGACCAATGATGACCTAAAGCCAGGACATTGTAGGCTAGCTATATAGGCGGAAGAATTAGGTGAGCAAATTTGCGAAAAATCAACCAGTTTGGATTTTTATTTGCTCGCAGTAAATTAGAGTGCGAATAAGATTCAATTAGTAAAAGATAATAGAGCAGACCGCCAGATTTGTAAGGGTGTTTCGGGGCAGATTGAAGGAAGTGGCACGGTTTGGCATTCTGGAGCTGGCGGATCTGAGATGAGAAGCCGAAAGGGCCGCCTTTTTTGCTCAGATCGTCCGAGGATGCCACGGACGGCACCGTGAGCATGTTTCTGGTCCCAAAAAGGGCGATTCGGCCGTTTCTTCCAAACGGCCGGGCGGATCGAGGCGCGGATTGTCAGGGAAACCCACGACAATAGAGTGGAGATTGCGGGCGAAGGCTTAAGGGCTGTGGAAGACCCGTAGGAAGCGGTTCTGGAACCTTGAGGTCACGTGATTATATCAAAATGGTAGGCGCACTTCCCTTCACACAACTCTGTGACAAAGCTAGGACCCTTTCAATTCTCCAGTGTGATAAGCTGGGAACGTGCTTGAAATCACGGTGAAACCGCTTCTCTAATGACACCCATAAAAACCTATTCTTTGCCCCCTTAAAATGCCAATTGCACTTCTCAGAGCCACATCCAACTAATTAACATCCCGAGCCCAATAAAGTATACAGTAGATTACCTGAGCCAGCTGAAGATCGACGAGTCAATTTAAGCAAGATAAGTGTTCCTGGTCCGATATTACCTAATTTCATCAGATCTGCTTATTCGACTTCCAGGAGTGAAGTGAGGCTAAACTTTAAATTTTCACCAAACCCATAAAATGACAAGCCCCGAAATGGAAACTCCCAACTCTGTAAATTACAGATCACTTGACTCTACGCCCATCGAAAGCTTGGCAACAACCACCGACGACAACACTCAAACCGACAGGGCAAACGAGCGGTCCAATACAGAATTATGCACGAAATTGCCCAATAAGAGCAGTTTTAACCCACTCTTTTTGGCTGTAAAATTTGCCTTGGAAACTTATGAAGAATTCTTCGCACAATCTAGACCACTATCTCCAGACACCGAAATCTTGTGGCAATGGGAGCGCAAATTTTCCTGTGGCATCTTTAAATCTTTGCCAGGCATAAGGGAAATAATTGTCCGAGGCTTTCATATGGTCAATTTCGACAATGTCAAGGTTCTTGAATTTAGTGGAGATAAGCTTAAGCTATTCTACAAACAATACTCTCTTTATCTTATGAATTTGCTCACTACAGACAATCTTGTTCAAATTATGCTGAAGAAAGAGGACCTCAAAGATGACCCGGATATCCTACACAAATTATACTCTTATATAACTGCACACGAGCACGCAATAATTGCCTACTCCATAAAGCATTACCTAGAAGGAAAGGTGGGGGTATGGTTCAGTGATTTAGATCAACCAGATAGGGAAAAGCGCTTGACGGAGAATGCCAAGATTCTCAGTTCTGAGGTAGCCCACTATTTGAAGGAAATTGATTTGAAACTCGGATATCTAGAGGATTGGGCTGTGATGTGGAAGGGACATCATAATTTGACCATTGCAGCAAATGTGATAGCTGAACAGTACCTCGATCATCGCAATAACGGCACTCCTCCAAAGTCTCTAATGAGATCCTACAAAATCTTCCACCATGAAGATTTCGATATGAACTTTGGAAGCAAACCATTTAGAGCATACATATTCTACAGGAAGTACATGAGAAAAGTGCTCAAAAGAAACGGGTATTGACACGGCATTATTAAACTCTGTATTCTTTAATTGTCAATTTGTTCAAATAAGATATCCGATCATAATTGCTCACTTCTTACGTACAAATGAACCTTGATTGGAATAGTCAATCCTTCGAGTCTAATGTTCTTCCTATACCTTGCTTTACTATCACCTGACAAATTACCTCCATGTCCATAACCTGGATATATGTGTAGATTCACACACAGGGAAGTATTCTTATTTAAGGCTCAATTGAGCGCAATGAATAACAGCACCAGTAGTATATATTCCCTCACGACCACTTCGAAGTTCCGTATCAACATAACGATAGATCTACATAAGTAGAGATTGATCTAACCCAAAAGGCGGAAAAAGAAAATGCTCGTGCAGAAGAAACAAAATAATAGAATATACGTCAAGATCGTACACTCAAAGCGAAAGGATCTTGGTGACTAATCTTGTTCAAATAACATAATTTGCAGACTGTACTAGGAACTAATAAACCATAATTATTGGTGCTTGATTAGAATAATTGCAGGACAAGATAAAAGTGAACTGGGCTATTTCTAGTCCAAAATTCCGCGCGAAAATACTCCGTTTAACTGCTTGTACTTTTAGAACGTCACTTCCATGTATACACCTACAACTCACTAAAATGCACAAATAGATACATTCCAAAAGCCAACGAAAATCCACAATACAACTACAATGTCATTACCTTCACTAAAGGTTCTTTCACCACGTTTTGAGCCTCCAGGCTCCCCCTTGCCCATCAAAAAGCCCCCATAATAGAATTCACCCAAGCCTCCTGCACACACCCCTTCGTTTATCTATAACTTCTAAAACCAACTAGGTCCAATCCTTTTCCTCTACACAACCATGTTATGGCTTGTACTATTGGCCCAATTCCTCGGGGTCGTGGCAGCCTCCACAACCACCTCTTTGGAAGAGCCACAGCCGACCCCTTCCACCATCATAGACATCCTTTCCCTGCAGGCCCAGTACTCCTACTTCTTGAGGACCCTCCAAAGAAATGGCCTTGTGCCGACCATCAACAAGCTTCAGAACGTCACTTTACTTGCCCCCATCAACCTGGCCTTCGCCGAAAGTGATTTAAATGGAAAAATTGGCGCTGGACCCGACGAACTCCTCCATTACGTGGTCAACCAGAAATTCCGAGTCGGATACTTGAGTGACCAGGAAGTCATCTTCAACACTCTCTACAACCACTCGGACAACTCGCCCTATACCATCAGTGTAAGCCCCGATTTTGAAGCCCAGGAATACGTCATCGACTACGTGTCGCCTATTGTGGAGGCCGATGTTTATGCCAAACACCAACACTCGTTCATCCAGGGAATTGAGAAGCTCATTCCACTCAAGCCGTCATTGTGCCAGTACTTGATGAGCGAAAAGGGCGGCGAGAACTTCTCTTTTATCAAGCACTTGTTCCAGCTGTTGTTCTCGCATAAACACCAAGATTTTGCCAAGTCCACCAACAGGAAGACACCCGAGTTACCTGCCTCTTGTGAAGAGTTCTTGAAAAACGTCAAGACTGTGTTTATTCCCAGTGACGCTTACATTGAGAGCTCGTTGCTGGAATTGGAAACGCGCTACTACACAGCGTTGTACCGGACCACAAATTCCAATGTCTACGATACCTCCAAAGAAGCCATTTTTGAGATGAAGCATGATATAATGAACCTTTTGAACCACTTCATGCTCCGAGAACTAGTTGGAGGTGCCAATGGTACCAACGGTTCGTACAAGAGCGAATCTTCTCTCGTAAAGTATCATGTTTCCATCTCAAACCACACACTCATTTTGAACGAAAGAATTCCTGCTTCAAAAAGTCAAGTTCTTGCTAATGGAGTCATACATGTTTTGGATTTTCAACACGGTAGTAAGATCCAGGAAAAGCTTGACCTCTTCAAGGAATTGGAAGTTCCTGTGGCCCAGATGATTCCCAGAAGAGCATTGCATGCATTACACTACACAAATTTTGTGAAGGAATTAAAGTTCAGAAAATTACTGCATCTCATTGATGGTTCGTCGAAAAACCAAACCATTTTCATCAACTACGCAGAAAGAGATGACTCTGAAAACGAAGAGATTTTGTTCAATCGTGAAATTACGCGTCGGTCTATTGAGGAACATGGAGATGAATTCGAGGAACAATTCGATTCAGAAATTGGCATTCAATCATTTAGCTTCAAGCAATCATTGTTATATCAGTTTGCAGATGAGCAAATTGATCCGGAGCAATTCATGAAAAACAAGGATTCGTCGTACATCTTATTGGATTCGAGAATGTGTTCCAAGAAGAAACTTGGTGGATGTTTCCAGTTGAAACTTTCTGGGACCAAACTGAACAACCGCACCAAATTGACCTTGAATGATGACGTTGATATCTTAAAAACATATCAATGCGCAGATAATAATCAAATTTATATCGGCAATAAGGAGGTCTCTACACCCGTCTCCCTCAAACACTCACTTGGTGACTTGATTTCTAATGGAGCCTTAAGAAGGCATGTGGAACACATAGAAATAGACCAGAAGAATTGTTTGACCACGTTGAAGTATCTTAATGAATTCGATTTGTATTCATTGGATGACATTGGCAAAGGATATTCCATTTTTTTACCATGTGCAAAGGAGTATGCAAGTCCCCTTGATTCTAACACAGTGAAATATTCTTCTACTTATCAAGAAGGCTCTTGGAAACAATTAGGATTGGCATTGGATTATTTGGAAGCTAATCCTAAAATTTTCAAGAAAGTATTGCAAGGAATGTTCCTCGAAGGAACCATTTACTCCGATTTTGGAATTGCAGATGATACGGAAGTTTTCAAGACCAAAACATTACGCGGGGATAAGATCACAGTGAAAAATGGCTATCACGGAGGCAATTTTGCTCATATGATTAGTCTCAATGGCACCGATCTTCCAATTCCCTTAAATTCAGACATCTTATTCAATCAAGGAATCGTTCATATTATAAAGCAGGTCTTTTTGCCACAAGATTTTGAAATCCCTTTCGTTGATCTCATTCAAACGACGGTCGATGCCGACTACCCTCACTTTTCTTTTGATAACTTGATACTGGTTTATCCTAAGCTTAGATCATCGCTCGGGCTCGATGGCGAGTTAAAGAGTTTGCCTTACTCATTGTTGATTCCTAGCCCCGAATCTTTGGACAATTTTAACATCAGTACTAATTTCAATGATCTTTTGGACTTTATTGAGTTTCATTTGATACCCAATACCGAAGTTGATAAGATCCTTCATTGTCTTGACAGTACGTTTTATCAGGGTCCAAATTTTGAAGAAAATACCCTCATAAAGACTAATCTTACCAATGCTGAATTAACATGCTACAAACACTCAAACAAAGGAAGCGCCATTCTTCATCTACACTCAGAATTGGACGATGTTGAGGATGAACTTTCAACCAATTCCTACAACAAGAATCACGAGGTAAGGATTTTATCTCATGCTTGTACGTCTATGAAATTCAGCGGAAATTCTTCCTCTGGATCCTGTGTGTTCTTACTCGAGAAACCTTTGAACTTAGAGTGGCTTCACAAGAGAAGAGATAACTTCCTTCATGTGCATCTCGGATTCGTTAGTGTTGGAGTAGGTATCATATTGGGTCTTACACTCTTTGGAGCAGTCATGATAGGTGCCATATTATGCCTAGGAAATAGCAGAAAGAAGTTGAGCAAAGTTACCACGAGTCACGAATTTACTTTTCCACCCAGAGAACCCAGCTTTATGAGAGTTCAAACTGACGATGAACAAATAGTATTCGATCGTGGCTATGAGACTGACGTGGAAGTTCTCAGATCAGAGCAGGACCAATTGTTACCATTATATGGTGCAAAGAAATACAAGAAGAGATCGTACGGTGCCACCCCATCATACTCGAATGCTCCTATTATAGAGGTGTCGCCTCCTAAACAGGGTGTTAGTGCCCCCAGATCGATCAAGGGTAACAACTTGACCAAAGGGTTAAACAGAGAGCGGAACATTCCTGGCTTCATACCTTAACATTTCATTTCTTCATTTACTTCTTTTAATATATATTTGGGATACCGATTGTAGGTTTGTGATAGCAAAGCTAACTTAGATGGGAAAGCGTGGCAAAGAATATAGTGGAGTCTATGTGCAATCGAATGAATATTTGATTATCATTTCAGGTACATGTAAGAAGAAACCAGACAAACGGATATAATTAAAGAGAACAAATGACCATAAATTCCATCCCAAAAGCCAGATATCAATTACATATATCCCACTAACAAAAAACAATGAAGCTATTTACCCAACTCATTTCCTTAGCTAAAACTCAACCTTGCGAAACCACTATAATTCTTCATCTGCAGTATATAATTACACAACAGCAGTCTAACTTATCAAAAATTCCACCTGAGGCTCCAATTGTAAACTAAAACCAACTACCAACCACAATCACTGTAGAATACCTCCCCTTTTGGCTATTTCCATATTCTAACACGTCTCAATGCAAACACTAACAATTCTCATCTCGCACTAACTAATAACTTCATAACTTTTCAATCCCAAAAAGAACAATACATCTATTCATCATGTCAGACCAAATTCCCCAGAACATCCAACAGCATCCATTTGCCCACCAGATGGACGTGCTGATGCTGAAACAATACGAAGATGAGGATATTGAGATTTCCACCGGCGAACAGGCCAAACATTTGGATGATGAAGTGGCCAGGTTGAAGGCAGTGCTTAACTCGGAGGAGTCCCACGCCAACGCCCCTCAAACCGATGAAGAGAAGAGAGACATCGACTCCCGGTCCATCTACATCGGAAATGTCGATTATGGTACCACTCCAGCGGAGTTACAGCAACACTTTGCCAGTGCTGGTGTAGTGCAAAGAGTCACCATTTTGTTAAACAAGTTTACCGGCCAGCCCAAGGGCTTTGCCTACTTGGAGTTTGCCGACGTGGATGCAGTCAACAAGGCGGTGGCGACTTTGGACGGTTCCAGCTTCAGGGATCGTGAATTGAAGGTCAGTGCTAAGAGAACCAACATTCCAGGTTTGAGCACCACCAACAGAGGCAGAGGTGGTTCTAGAGGCGGCTTTAGAGGCAGAGGATTCCGTGGCCGTGGTAGAGGTCGTGGAGGCTTCCGTGGTGCCCCCAAGTTCTCTCCCTATTAAACAAATTAGACAATGGTCAAGGGCACCAATGGTCCAAAACGTGTACTTGGTGCTAGATAAGTACTTGCGTTACTATCAACTAGATTGTCCCTCTAAACTCATTAGAGGGGCCACTCAAATGGGCGATACTCTCTCCTGGAGTATTGAGTTTGGAGTTATTGAATCTCAATCACTTGGAGAACTCGTCATGCCATGAATCTCCGTGTGAATCTCATCAGCTGGAGATCGTTTTGCTCATGAATCTCTTCAGCTGAAGACCTTGTGCATGCATCTAATCTCTTGATTACATTCGTTGTGATTCCGATCTCAATTTCACCTGGAATACATTCTTTGCGATTCATCCAAACTCACCTACTACATGCCTTGTTACCCGAGTTTCCTTTATCCTAAACTCGTGCTCATCACTTCGCCTACATCACCAAAGCTCTATTCCTTCTTTCTTGTATTATCACTTAGATTCCGCCTTACGGGCGTTAGATGTTCTAGTCAACTCCGACACCTCCAATATATTGTCTTCGGCCAAACCCTTGACCACACCCTCCATGTCACGGGTCTTCTTCTCCTGTTCGAACTTGTACTTGCACTCCCACGACTCGATCTCGATTTCCAAGCCCACAATGGCCTTCTGCATCACCTTCAAGTAGCCCTCTGGGGCCTCGTCCACCTTCCAAGGCTCAGGACGACCGGCCTCTTGCTGGTCGGTCAATGCGTTCAATTGAGTACGGACAAAGTCGAAATCGTCCACGATCCGGGCCTTACCCTTGATGTGGACCGAGGCAAAGTCCCAGGTGGGCACGTACTTGTGGGTTTCGGGCTTTCCTGGGTAGTAACTGGGACTGATGTAACTGTCTGGAGACTTGAAGATTATCAACACCTGACCGTCCAAGTCGGGCTTCTGGTGGTTGGCCTTGGCGATGTGGGCCTGCAACAAGTATTTTTCACCGTCTTTACGGAGAAAGAACGGGAAATGGTTGGCCACGATGCCCTGCTCTTCGGAGTGGGTGATCACAGTAGCCAAAGGGTGTTTGACGATGAGGGACTCGACCTGTTCCCAGTTTTCCTCGTTATAGTGCTTGGGGATGTACATGGCAGGGTAATGGGGCTAGTATGGGGTATGGCGATCAGAAAGAGCGAATAGGGACCTAGATATATGGATTAGTCATGGCAGATGAGCCTTTTATAGCGGGCTCTGGTTTGTTACTTTGCGCACAAAGCGCAATATTTGCGCGCAGGGCACTCCGATAACGACGAGTACGAGCGAACGGCTCTACAGGAGGCGACTCGAGTTGTGTATTATGCAATATCTTCGTATTCTGTGATGTAACATAGAACAGGAATGTCACGTGACCGCATGGTGGTATCCGCTAGTAGCAGGCGTGGGGGTCGCTTTCCGACATGGCACGCCTCTCCTAAGAGTCTCCTGTCGTTAGTTGGATGGGCATCGGGTTCTTAACCGGTCAGTTCTTCTTTTGTTAGACTTTTGGTGCAAAAAAAGGCACCAAATTTATGTAGATCAGAGATCCATGTGTGAAACAATTCGAATAATGTCTTCCACGGGTCTAGAACTTCAATGTGGCCCAGGTGCCAACGACAGCGAGAATAAGAGAGACGAAAATGGCAAACTTGGCCAATATTCTCTCCATAAAATTGCTCTTGTGTCCGCACAACTTGAGGTAGAACAAGCAAGGCAAGATGATGCAGACCAAGAAGCAGATGGACGAGCCCAAAATACCAATCACCCGGTCAAACTCTGGGAAGAGAATGGCCAATCCTACAAAAACCGCATTCACTCCGACTCGAACCAAGAACTTACCTGTAGATTTGACGAGTCCAACAAACGGAGTGGACGCAGTACTGTCTATTCCAAATAGAACGTCCAATGTGGAAATGATGGGTTTGGCATTTAACGGCGTCTTTGCAAGTGGAATCAAGCAGATCAACCCACTGATAAGCGGATAGACCCACTTGGGATAGCCCACGGTTTCCAAGACCGTATTGGTGATCTCATTGCTGCACCGGTTTCCGAACATTAAGAAGCCAAGAACTCCCATGGAGAGATCGGTGAGCAATGTGATCAAATAGGTCACTTTTAATGTCTTTTTGAATTTGTATGGATGTCTCATATCACTCTTTAGATTGGGAAAAATGGCGTGGCCCCCAAAAGGAGCCATTAAAATGCCGATAGCCAAAAGTAGATCCGGAATCGACAATGGCATCACATTAGTGGGCATTACTTGTATCAAGGAGCCCGGACTCTCACTTTTCAACAATCCACAAATGAGAACCAACATGGTGATGGAAATGGTGGAAAGAATGCCAAACAACGAGAACACGGACAAAATTGGCAAGGGAAGGAATGTGAATGGGGTTAAAACGATGAAACTGAGCAATTTGAACCGCGTTTTGGTCCAGACCTCGTCGTCTCCTAATAATCCATACAAGGAGTCGCTGAACAACACGATCAACGCCACACCAGCACCCAAAAGGTCCACTGAAAACACAAGCGAGATGATGAGCTTGGCTGTGGAGCCATAAGCTGCGTAGCCCAAGTCTGCATATGTCATGATTGTGCTGTCGGTGTCCATGGCTTTGGATAATAAGGAAGCGGTCCAGTAGGTGGCCAATCCGCAGATAAGCAACAAAGGAATACCCACAAGCCAGCCTGCCTTGTAGATACCCACCGGAAGGGCTAAAAGACCCACTCCAATAAGGACGTTGATGGAATTGAAGATGGTTTGAGGTGCAGTGGACTGACCGGCCAAAACCGTCACCACATTTCCGTCCTTGTCCTCGATCTTCTTCAAGTTGAAGTGGGATGCCGTGGTGACGTGGGAGATGGCCGATCTGAAGCTGGAAAATGACGGTGAAGGGTAGACCCTGTGTTTTTGATGCAAGGGAATTGCATTAGAATGGAGCGAGTTCTGCCTCGAACGGCCCTCGTTCAAGGCCGATATGATGTCCTCCTGGTAGAACACGTCGTTGTCGTGGCCAATGGCCGATTCGTTCATGAAAAGCTGGTTTCTGTTGGTGACATCGTGGATGACACTGCTGAGTCTTTCGCCTCGAATAGAAGGCACCATCAATTCGGGATCAAAGAGCTCGTCATCGCCGTCAGACCCGTCGAAGTTTTCCACAAAGAACGACCGCTTCTTGTGGATGGAGTTGTCGATCTTGGAAGCTGCAAACGACTGGGCTCTGGTGAAAGAACTGGCGAAGTTGTGCAAGGAATTGGGGCCCTTAAACGAGCCTATCGGCAGGTCGAGGAAGGTATGAGAGCCGCTTCTGACGAGGGGGGAGAGTTCGTCATCCGACATGGTGGTAAAGGGGGAGATTCTTGGTCCAGGTGGTGAATTAGAGAAAAGAAACTGGGTGTACTTGAGAATTCAAGATTGATATTCTAGGTTTACTGCGGAGATAGTACCAGGCAGGGTGGCCAAAAGCGGGACGAAATGGGCCGAATATGGAGTGAACACACACGTCAGACACGTCACACACACGTCAACACACACGTCAACACACACGTCAACGTCAGCAACTGTGGGAAGAGAAAGGCCGAAAATACTCAGGCTCGTATTGAACTGTGTGGAAATCTGGCTTCGGCTTAACCAGGCGTAATCACCCGATCAGACGGACTTAGAAAATGGAAAAAGAGCCAAATAGAGGACAACTCTGGCTCGGAATAGGCACAGGGCCGCGGTATGTACAGGAGTAGGGACTAGACGACCTGAAGGACACCGAAGTGGGTGGTTTTGACTTGGACTGAGCTGGAAGTGGTGTGGTCAGAAATTGGGGTTTGCTGGTCCTTATCTACACGGAACTACACGACTGACGAAAACCGAAGACGATAGGCGCGTTGTTTGTTTGTGTTCGAACAATAGTAGTGAAAATTCCACGACTGGAGGATGCCGAGTGCTAGAGGCTATTGTGCCAAGGAGATGGACTCAGGGTGACGCCTGCGGTACCCCAAGGAACAGGAAGACCCTTTATACGTGCGTAGCTGCTCTATGTTCATGTTTCACCAGATTCCAAGCATTTTTCAGTTTCCTGGGTGATTTTTCACTAAATGTCCGGCAGGCCCTGACCCACCACATTTATTCCCGGAAGCCGGTTAGGTTTTCTCTGGCAGCAGCCATCCTATTGTAGGTACGGTACAATGCCCATAACGGCAGAAAGGGCCCAGCCAGAATGGCAGAGTTAAGCGAGTATAGGAACAGTCACCGGGAAATGGCTAGAAGTAATTAGGGTGAAGGGTTGGGGCTAGAAATAGTTAGTTTGGTCGTGGTATTATTGTACTTCTAGAATTATTGGGATGCTATTTGATAGACTCTAAATTGTCCTCTTAATTATGCGATACACATCTTTCGACATATTTGTCAAGGTATTTCTTTTGACAATTCATGTGTCAACTCTTGTTTTGACAGTTAGCGTGTCACGAAATACGTATTGTGTTTGCTGCAAGCCCTTTTTTGACAGTTGACGTAAAGGTATTTGTCGATGAGTTTGCTTAGACATTTTTCAGTTGGCTATTTTTATCTTACATTGGTGTGGTTCCTGACTTCAATTTTCAAAAAAGACCGAGAGGAAGGCTTCTCCATAGAAAATGTGGCATTTATTGCTTGCATTAATATTATTCTATAGTATTGAAAGTGATGAATATGAAAATCAGAAACCCAACGTGTCTAAACTGCTGGACTGATACATTTATCAACGTGTTTTGGGCTATTTTAATCTAATTGGGATAAAATTCTGATTCACATTAGAGTAACGAACTTGATGGAACCGGGCGTTAGGGCATTAGATATTGTTTCATCGTATTCTTGGAACTTCATATATTCAAGCCGTTAGTATTTTCCACCAGCTGTGCTGCATCACTAAACTTCTCGTACCGTTTCTCCTCCTTCAGCTTCGGCATTGGTTCTTCGTACACGTCTAAATTATGCTGGCGTCTCACTTCGGGATCACAATACGCCATTGCAGCCACCAAGGTATAGTATGCATCATTGGCAGCGTTATGGAGGTACCCATGTGGGATATTGGCCAACCGTAATACTCCACGTAAGGTACCTCCAGTGGACCTGGAAATTCCATAAAGTTTAAGAGTATCCACTGCTGGCACTTGTTCGGGAAGTTTCACCCCGATTCCCTTTAACCACTTGATGTCTGAATCGATATTGTGACCCACCAAGGCACCACCTTTTTCGGTGATGTATTTGGTAATTAGTTGGCCCACAAGCTGTCGACTTTGACTGAAATTCAACACGTGTGATGTGCCTCCCATAAAACGGTGCTTGTTATCAGGCACAAACCGTCCATTCAGCTTTCTGATATTTTCTTTGATGATTATATGTACTGGCTTTATCACAGGAAATATCGAGTTTCTCAGCTGGTCTGGTTCATAAATCACGATTCCAATCTCCGTAACCTTGTTCAAACTGCGTTCCCAAGCTTCCACATCGATGGCCACCAACGGCTTGGTCCGGGGATATACGAGTCCCATTGAATGTTTCAAGATATCATGAGATCTCTGTTCTTTATCGGGGCAAAATTGAAAGTGTCTGCTTTCAAGATAACGGTTCATGATATTTATGTAGTCTTGACTGGGATGAGGGGGCAATTCGGGGCCAGGAATGCTTGGTTTTGATATTGGCTTGGTATTTTCATGAGTAGAACTGGAGCTCATCGGCCGATTTGCTTCGATATTATGCCCTCCAAGAGTCAGACGAATAGACCCAGAAGATTTTTTGGCGAGGTTCGATGTAGGAAAACGTTGAATACCCATGATACTGAATTCTTTCAACCGTAATAGCATGCTCTTGCAATAAGGCCTAACAATAAAGTCGCGATATTTCAATTATGATATCACTGTGAAATCCCATTTCCTTTCCACCACAGACTTGAGATACGAGAAATATCGAGAGAAGTGCCTCGAAACTACCAGACGATAGACTTGGACCATAGATACAGACGTACCTACATTGAAATTGCTGCATTGATGGAAGAAGATGCCCATATACGAGCTCTCCAAAGCTCTCCTTCGATTGAGCAAATAGAACATGTACTTGATTTCTATGTACAGAGACCGAGACCGCTCAAATTGACGACGATCCTCCTATCTAAAACGATACCAGAAACCTTCCATGCACTTACTTCGAAGGCCAGAACCCTCTTGGTCCAGTATTTCCAATCTCTTCAAGGCATTGGTAATCTTGGAGCTACAATCAAATCTCTCCAAAAATTGAGTCGAGACTCCTTAAACTTGGTTCAGACATACTCGAAATTTACGTTTGACGTGTTTTCTACCGAATTGATCCCAAACTTGCTCCTGCAATGCTCCTCCCTTCTCGAAGTCAAAGAGGTAGATAAGCTACTCTTTAAAGGATGGTTTTTTAACGTGTCCATGGAAACCTTCACTCAATTCGATATTGAATTAGATGGAACACCTTTAATGTCTTCAGATGCATATTGTGCGTACCTATCTAAGTCGTTATTGGGTTTATACCAAGCACAATATGAGATAACAAAAATTAATATTTTCCTCAAATCCCTCAAATCATTCAGTTCCAATACCTTGTACATATTCTTTGACATAATATTCACAGAAGAAAACTGGCCATACTTTGTCAAATCCCTTCAAGCAATGAAATCATTTGAAAGAACAGAATTTATTGGCAATTTCTTCCTTAAGTTCTTGAATAATTTCATACGAAAAAGTCCTACACCTGAATACTACAGTGCATTGTTTGAAATTTTACAAGATTCCAGCAAGTACTTAACAGCAAAACTCATTGAAAATATCACAAGGTGCATCAATCCTTCCTTGAATATTTTAATCGCCCTTATCATGTCCAAAAAATCCGACACAGAATTTCAATTAATGTCAGTTCGACTTTTAGGAGTATGGGGAGATGAAAATAATGTAAGATCTGAACCATTGTCGATTCAAGAGTCAAAGACTCAATTTCTTGTTCACTTGTTTTCTTTTAGAAGATCAAATATTGAAACACTTCAACAAATTATGGCAGACAAGACTTTCATTGAGTCTATTTCCACTAGATTACTGTCGAGCTCAAGCTCAGCTAAAGAATTGGGAATTATTTTAGCAAACTTTTTATGTGAGTTTGCAAATAGAGAAAAGATTTTCAAAGATCACCAAGCTGATATTAACATTCCATTAATTGACTTTGCTTATAATTCTGCAGAAACTGGCGCTTGGTCACTTATCAGGGCACCAACTGTTGAAGAGCCAGGTGAATTTTCCAAAGATTTGGTGTTGAATGAAGCAGTTGGTAAGCTTAATATTACACAACGAAATGTTTACGAGCAAGATTCAGACGATGAAGAAAACGACTTTGATGATGATGATCCTACAGTTGCGCCCAAAGTTAACGTGCCCAAGCCAGTTTATGTTAAGGAAATTTTGACTTATTTGAATACAGATTCTAAACACCCTGATGCCTATGAGAAAATACGATCTGCGCTCAAGAATGGACCCAACTTGCTTCGCCAAAAATCGGGCTTTGGAAATGAAGTGAGATTATATTCAGAGGATTTGATGACCACCACCATAGGATTAAGCAATCAATATGATGAGAGCGACTTTGAGAGTCTAAGGTTGAACTTATTGATTGCCATCATAGTTTCAAATCCGGATGTGACCTTACATCTATTCAAATTACTTCTTGTCGGTGACTACTCATTACAACAAAGAATGCACATCTTAACCTCAACATCCTTGGCAGTTCGAGAACTAAAAGGATTCAAAG
This sequence comes from Suhomyces panamericanus, assembly GCA_030582475.1. Taxonomy (NCBI): domain Eukaryota; kingdom Fungi; phylum Ascomycota; class Pichiomycetes; order Serinales; family Debaryomycetaceae; genus Suhomyces; species Suhomyces panamericanus. The sequence continues at coordinate 50,695 of JAKTXI010000037.1, forward strand.
ACTCCTCGGTTACTCAGTCCTACTCTGAATCCAAGTATCCTTCGAAAATGCTTCCTCCAAATGTTCACAATCAATTTTCCAATAATATTGAAGTCTACATGGATAAAATAAAGTCCGAAGTACAAGACGAACTTATGGAAGAAGCGTCTTCGAACGCACAAGACAAAATACATGGCGGAAAAGTCTTGAGAATTTCAAAGGGTCTACAAAAACAAAAAACCACACAAAAACCTAAAATTGAGTTCTTTTACAAGATAATTGGACCCAAATTCTTTTTCCCTTTAGCCAGTGTTTGGTATGAGGCAGGAGAAATTGACATTGGAACATATACGCCTGAATTCGTGGCACATTATGTCGCCACATTGACCTTGATTTTGCATTGTGCCTATCCTTCTGCCGCTAACTTGAATGATTTGACCCGAGAGTTTCTCCTCATAATTGAACCAGTCATAAAGAAGGTCAAACTACACGAGCTCAAGTTAGTGGAGAGTATAATCACAGGGTTACTATTGGTTTGTGACGTTGTCGACGGACAATACTTGATCTCCCAACATGGTGAAACACTCAATTTAGCACAACACTGGCTTCAAATGTCCTGGGAAAGTCTCATCGACGACAAAATCAAGAGTCTAGCAGCCGGATTATTACTTCGTTTGAACAACTTGAACGAAAGTTATCAAAGAACTTTGATGGACCAAGTTAATGGATTCATTTGAGTAAATTCGAAACCCGGGAAGTGAGATCTTCAAGTTCGTCTTGTGTTTTGAACGTAAGTGCGTTTAACTCATTGATATCGTAACACTTCCTTGCCTTGTTTATTCCTTGCTTCTCTCTGTCCTTCTTACTCTTGAGAACAGGGGCAGAGTAATTATTAATTCCCAAACTGTCCAAGTCGTAGTAGATTCTAGAAAACGGATCGGTCAATTTCAAGGCAAGCAAAAGCGTATAATAGGCATCATTGCCTGCATTGTGTAAGAAAGCATTGGGAATACCAACTTGTTCTAACCCGTTGATCAAGCTGTTGCCCTGTTTTCCGTTTGTTAACGCAAGAAGTCGCTCGGTATCGACTGTGGGCAAATTATCTCCGAACTTTACTCCTAGCTCTTGCAAGTACTTGATATCACCTTTGACATTATGTCCCACCAAACATGACTTTTTTTCTGGATCTTCAAAATAGAGGTCAAAAAGGTTTTCAACGTAGGTTATAGTCCCTCCAATATCCAATAAGTACGTTGTGTTGCCATTGAAGTTGTCTGAGTGATCAGGGACATATTTGCCGTTGGTATACCTGCTGTTCTCATAGATGCGAATATGGAACGACTTGATGTTGGGAACAATTGAGTGTTTCAGTTCGGAGGGTTCGTAGATGGCAATCCCAATCTCTGTTATGACTTCTCTATCTCTTTCCCATGCCTCGATATCAATGCTAATAAGATTGTAAGTTTGGGAAAACACATACTTCATGCATTCCTTCAAATAATCCTGGTTTGGTTTGTTCCTCATTTGTGGATGGCCACCGAAATCATTGGTGAAGTAATTATCTATTTTGTCACTCCTTGACATATTGTTCGTATGATCCAAATTCTGAATCTGATTAATTAACATTAAAAGGGTTGGTAGTGGGGTTACCGGATAGCACAATATTCCAGAGGAATATGACGTGAGCAGAAATATTCAGATTCTGGTAATAGTAAACCACTTATAGATCTAATAATATTCAAATCTTCAATATGTATTGTGTTGCAAATAGATATTTAGTGATTGCTAAGTTACAAAAACCAGTGCAGAAATTATAAAGGCAATCTGGGCATATTTATATAGTTATTGGTGTTGTAGAGTCAATGACTCGGTTGTGGCGATTTGAGGATTAGTTGGTAGGATTAAAACTGTGGATGAATTGCCAAGGGAACGCCAAGTCTTGGAGTTGGTCGTCGTGTAGTCTTCTTGCCTTCGTGTAATCCTCGTATAACTATTACGGTTTATTCCTATTAACCCTTCAAATCTGAATCTGCGACATTTTGCATTGTACTGCATATAGCAATTATTTTCCGTTTTGGGATTCCAACTCTAAGTATTGATAGGAACTGAGTTTTGCACTACTTGGAACATATGAGACATAATGTTGCACCTAATTGGGACGGAGTGTGATGGACACTGCTCTCGGATTTAGTTTCCAGTTAATTCTGTTAAGAAAGGTCTGGAAATAAATGAATGGCCAGCCTGAATGCCATGGATAGAATCATTCGGCCGAGATGTTGTTGATGAACAACAACCCGTTCGGATTTATAGTCTCGACGGATAACGAATCTGTCATTACAGAATACTCGGTCTTCAGAATAAATACCTTAGTCCCAGATGAATATTTCTCTACTGACTTTAGTTACTTAGCAATCACTAAATACTTGTTCTAACCAGTAAAATTTATTATTAAGGATTTTCACTACTAATGCCAGATACCCAGTTACTTCCACTCACGTTAGCACCGTTGAATATAGAGTTAACTGGTATACATGCTACGAAATCTTCAATACATAATTGAAGGTATAACCAACAAATTTACACCGAGCTTCGAACTAGGCGATATATGCAAAGCACTATTCACCGTAGACTGGCCAATTTGCTTCCATGATTTGATAATATCATTCTACGATATCAGTGTCAGAATTTGACATTTAGAAGTGCTTGAACATAAGCACCTGTAGGCTTTTGGACTACTCCATTGAAGTGCATTGACATGACTATTTTAGAGTAGGTAGTAACTAGTACCAGCATGGTACTTAACAAATATTCTGTTCAAGAGCTGGAGAACCCAAACTTCTTCAAGATTCAGTACTGAAATATAATCTAAATACAACTTCTGGCCAGTTCCAAAAATGTAGGCTTCAATATTGTTACCCCCAAGTGAGAGATAAGTCCGTGAATCTTTCAAGAAAAATCAGCCCATACACAGCGAACGGGTGTCTACACTTCATCTGTCCACGTCAAAAATGTGGTTTGAAAATGCAGGAAGGTTTTGCCTGTCCCCGATCAAAAATTGACGAGAAATTGTGAAACATAAATTCTAATCTGGACCATATCTCCACACTTCGCACCCCAAAAATCGAAGTTGAATTCCCCACATAAATATAAAGATGTGGCTCAGTATTTTCACTAGTCTAATCTGTAAGTTTCTTGGTAGAATGGTTCAATAATTAAATCAAGTGGTACATTGATTGTTCCAAGGACAAGAATATTCAGTAGTACCACATGTTTTGCAGAGAAGTAGGAGGGTAAGTGGCCAATTCGGGAAATTTTCAGGGTACTTCCATAGCCAGTAACAATTCACAAGTTTCATAAGGACACTGTGGAGATTGTTCAACACATTGTCAATAAAGGGTCCCTGACAAAGCACAATATTATACCCCACGCCTTATGAAAAAAAATTATACAAAACATAAATAAACTTTACAATAGATCGGGTATGTATCACTCGATTATTCAAGAATCTTGAAATTGGAACACATTTAGGAACCAGAAATAGACTAGTCCTGATTTCTCTAAAACCATGCAAATAGTTGTACCTCAAACTTCACACAGTTATTTTGGTTGGTCCACCATATTCAGCCAATAATGCAGGTATGTTACGCGACGTAACACTACCAAAGAGTATGTAACCGCCTAATGACACATTTGTGATACACGTAGAGCTACTAACTGCCCATTTGATACATGCTCTGTCAACTGGCTCGTGTTTCTAATCTGCGACAAGGAATGCTAAAAGCTATGCAGGCTAGGCTCAGGGTCTAATTTTGCAAACAAGACTAAACGTCATATGCGTGGTTGCGTGCACAGAACTGTAGGACAATACACACACAATCTTCACTACAGACTATTTCGGAACTTGGGAATTAATAGACTAAATTCTAAATACTATACACTGAACTGAAGATGATGTAAATGCAAGCGACACGGGTGTTTCACTACAACACGTGGAAGAACGCGGTCAAACCCACGAATCCAGCCAACAACACAGCCCTTTGAACCGACATATCTTTGTCAACAAGAAACGAGCCCCGAAGTGAGTTAGCCCCGTTGGTCTTGTTTTGCACTGAATGGTGCGACAGAGAAGAATGGCCAGAAACAGAGCTGGATCCAGATGCACTAGAAAGCGTAGTGGCTACCCACAACGATTGCGAGCCAGTAAACCCGAATTGGTTGTAGGTGACCTTACTGGGGTCTGCGGTGCCTGTGGCACTTCCAGTATCCTTGGCTTTAGTGGCTTTGGGGTCGGTGGTGGCAGTAGCAGTGGCAGGTGTTTGTGGGGTCCACCACACAGTTGGAGCGGCAGTGCCAGTGGCAGTGCCAGCTGCAGGGGTTGCGGCAGCTCCTTGGTTGTTCTGTTGGTTCTGTTGGTTCTGTTGGTTTTGTTGGTTGTTCTGTTGCGCATTTGCATCTCCCTTGGAGTCGGCCTTAGAATCACCATTGGACTTAGAGTCGGAGTCGCCCTTGGAGTCACCTTTAGAGTCTCCCTTGGAGTCTCCCTTGGAGTCGCCCTTGGAGTCAGAAGTATCGTTGTTGCTGTTTTGCGCAGCTTGGTCGAGACCACCTCCGGATGCCAAAGTAACTCCAAGATGGAGCATGGTCAAGGAAGCGAGAGCAATTGGGTTGTGAAAGACTTGAAGAGACATTCTGTGAATTGTAAGTATCAAGGTAGCTTGGTTAGTGGAGGCTATGAAATTCTAATGGCAGAAAACGGCTCACGTCGATCTTTTATATAGTCTCGGACCATGGTCTAATTGTGACCGACCAGCTGGTAAAGAATTTCAAAACTTAAAGTCCTATGATATCATAGAACATGATTTTAAGTATAAACGTAAACAAATCGTGGGGGCAACCAGCCTTCTCTGCTATTGCTTCACTATAAACTGTGCCTATATGGCATGTAGGAGAAGTTTTGTGTCGCATTGCCTGCATAATGACATTTACAAACTGCAAGCCTGGATCAATTACTTTACCGAATCGGGAAAGATATAAACATTCATAGTTATGATCCATTCAAACCTGTCTACCTTAACAAAGACAACTAGGAACTTCTAGTCATCATAGACTTCTTAATGTGGGCAAGATCATGGCGCAGGAATATCTAGAAGCAACCTCAAACTTAAACCAGCTTTTTTTGGTGACTACATTGCTAAATGGAAATTACGTAAAATCAAAAATGGATTTTCATTCTCTATGTAAAACGGCTACTTTAAGCTGGAATGAAGATCCCTGCTGTGGGCCACGGCAATTGCCGGATCCGAGTTAAAGAGTTCTGCTATGCGTTTCAACTCGGAAGTTAAGAAGTGAAGATAGTCGTGAATGTTGGGCGTGATTTGCTTCGTTAATGCTTCAAGGCGAGCAGTTGAAAAGCCACTGGTCTCCAAACCATGTGGAAGGCCAAGAACATCAGTTTCAAACTTCAAGAGTTTTTGCACCTCGGCCATTATGATTTTGTGGCAGGAGGCTGGCTCCGTTTGTTTGTCCACCTGGATCAATGCTTCAACGATTGAGAGCTCCATGTTCCTTCTGGACATGGGCTGGTCTTTGCGTGAATTTAATGGCAGGAAGAGCGCCTCTTTGTCGAGACTTGATGCCCTGAAAGCGAAGCCCGTGTGTGGCGGAGTCATCCCCAAATCCAGAGGTCCGAAGCGACTGGCCCATGGAGGTGACTGTGACACGCGAGTGCTGGCGGTTTCGAGGGCACTGGATTCACCCATCCAGTTGTATTGATAACGGAAGATTGGAATGTTACTGATGCAGGCCATTGGACCGAGTAATTGCTCTAAACTGCCAGGTGCAGCATTCAACTTGACCAGGAGTACGATATTTCTTTCGGTGGTGGGGCCTATGTCCTTGACCGTCAAGGTCAAGTTGTCTCCCTCCACTGGTACCCGCTTCCCGTTTATCTCAATGCGGCTGTAGTTAACCAAGGACCTGGTCACCATGTCCTTGGAAATATCTATGCTGATGCTAGGTATGCACATGTTCTGATACTTGTTTTGGATAAGGCTGGTCAATTCCAGATTGAAAGCCTCAAATGAATCGAAACGCAAGATGTTGGTTCCGAAGGTGCAGCTGAAACGCTTAGAGTCAGAAGTAGAACCACTAACGAGCTCCTCGATGTAGTTGGCTGCCTCAGTATAATCTGGACCTATTCTGACAAGGGAAATGGATAACCGGTCCAGCAAGCTATTGATCATTTTAGATATCATGTACAGATTTTTCTCCATGGTGTGGTCCAGTGGCATGGACGTGCTGTAGTTGTTGCAGTCCACAATGAGGAACTTGTTGACGTGGTGGGGGTCACTGGGAATGAAGGGGAACAAGTCCATGCATTTTTCAATCGAAATCTTGAGTTCGTGCAACTCATTGTGGAAAATTGTGTGAGAACCTCTGGTGTTCGATGACACTTTCATGTCATCGAACACCTTGTCCCAGCCATCCCAGGATGGCTCCACACAACCAATAAATGCTCCAGAACGGTTAGGGTTCCTTCTGCTGTCAGTTCCGACGAAGATGAGGCCCAACTTGTCAGTGGGGCGCAAGGCCGACTTGATTGTCTTGAGGGTAGTGGTGATGTGTTTCTTGAATTCGGCATCGGACAAGCCAGATAAATTGACCAACGGCACGGAAACAATTAAGTTCAATGGCAATGATTCTGGGCAGGGCATAGCCTTCAAGCACGATTGGGTTGTGAGATCGAAGTTGTTGGTAACGGCATTGGAGAATTCCATCACATCAGCAGGAACGTCCATCAAGTCCAGGAACATGGACCAGGCAGTGGACGACACCTGGTGCAAGTTGGTGATGCCAGTGGGGTTCTTGGCCATCAAGCGGCGCAAGACGGTGTCCCACTTGGCCATCACCACCTTGTTGGAGTGCTGGATGTGCAATTCGAGCACAGCGTCGGCACTCAAGTCTATTATGAGACCGGAGGGTGCACTGCGGATGTTTTTGATGTCCAGGTTCACCGACACCTGGCCGATCAACTTGGTGCCGGAGATGAGCAAGATGATATTTTCGAACAAGAAACAGGCCATCTGGTCCCAGTCCATGCCGTTGGTGCTGACTTGCAAGTTGTCGAACATTACGAGGTCGCACTTGGTGGTGTCTTCGAAGAAGTGCGGCTGCCAGTTGCCAATAGTGGTGGAAAGGACCCGCTTGATGTAGCCACGGATGTCGTCGACGACGAGAATCTGCTCGGGGGTAGCCCGGGGCACCTGGCTAAGCTGGGGCGCCTTGATGCTGAACACGTAGGAAATTTCGCAGCCAGTGTCGCGAGAGACAGGAGTCAACGACACCACGTCCACGTTCTTGAGGACGGTGAGCTGGGGCTTGACGAGCGAGTCGCAGTCCTTGGAGATGCTCTCGGTCTCCATACGCGGCGACTCGAAGTGTTGGGGGTCGCAGAAGGTGTCGGGCACCAAAGGGTCGCGGAGGTCGTCTGGGATCATCTGATTGAGCGGTGTCACTGGATGGCTGGAGGTGGCCATAGACGACTCGGGCGTGGGTTGCTGTGGAGGAATGGGAAGTGGCTTCTCGAGCCAGAACACATCGTGAACGAGGATACTGGAGTGGGCAGTGGAGGTGTCAGTGGCACACTTGGTGCGGTCGCCGCACACATTGCACACGGGCAATTGGTCCAAGTAGTCGCGGTCGAACATGATGTCGAGGCACTCACTGTGACACAAGTCGCCGCAGGACAACTCGGTGCAGTCGGAGGCGAGTCCCAACGGATCGGTGCAGAAGGCGCACTGGTCGCCCTGGTTGCGGCGACGTATGAGCGCCGACTCGTGGGACTGGCGACGGCTGGCCATTGACAGGATGGTGGATGCAGACAGGATGGAGGCGGTGGAGGCCTTGAGGTTAAGATTGAGGTTGAGGGCAAGGGCCTGTGGATGTGAGGAGCGGCGGGGTCCGACCATGCGGGGGCCGTCCTTCAGCACGGAGGCCCGCAAGGTCTTCTTGCACGTCTTGTAGGGCTCGGGACTCATGGGTGCATAGAGAGGCGAGGCCAAGGGAGTGAACGAGGGTAGGTATGCAGACATGGGTCGAAAAGCGAGGTATCGGCCAGTATAAGTACAGCCTGGGGGGGTCTACGATGGAAAAATCCCGATTGTTCTATTGTATAAATTAACCCTGATTGAGAAACGATTGTTTCCTCTCAATAGCCCGAAACAATTTCGGGGTCTATTGTTGCGTGGTGGAACAGCCAGGACAAGAGTGGAACGGTGGATATCTGTTGGGTTGGTGCCCGGGGCCGATTCAGTAGTAACGAGGAAGGTGGCGGCGGGGTGCGCAGGGAAGGTGCGCGGTACATGTCCGGTATGGGCCGCAGGAGCCTACAGGAGGCCACAGGCGCAAGATTCTCCAGGAATCCCAAAAACCCACAAAATCGGCCAGAACCGTCGGATTGGTCCGTACCAAGATACCTAAGGGTGCATGGCATTTTTGTTCGTGGTGCATGGTGCTGCAGGGTGCTTAGATATCCGTGGCGAGGGGAATGGGCCATTGGTGCCCCAATGCGCCTCGATGCAGCGATTATTGTTAGGATTCGTGTACCCCAGCGGGCTTGGTGCCAGGTGGAACTGTCAGCCTGGAAGCCGTTTTGTTTAGAGCAGCAGAGGCGGCCTCTGGTGCCTGGATTGGAGCCAGAGTACTAGCCCCAAAATGCTGCAGCCTGACGCACCTGTCCTTGTGCATGGTGCAATGCACATTCTGGCTGCAGCAGTTCCCGGGTTGGTGACGTGCATCAGAGACGTCACTGGCAGGCGTAGCTCGATACGCCCATCATCGATACATGAAAACGTTTATCGAAGTAGTCGGCACTCTCCAGCACCTCCCACGAGGCTTGGGGTAGTTCCACCACGCGCTCGTCTGTCCAATGGGTGAATAGACGATAGGTATAGCCGCATTAGGCTCCCCTGAATTTTCCACAACGCCCACAGTATTTTTTTTTTTCGAGGCAATATTTTCTGGCAGGAATGTGTTACACTAAAATGCCGTGTGGTTGTTAGGTCCACCCCGTACTCTATTTGCGTGTACTTGCCCATCACTGGGCCGTTGAAGGGGGTAGCAGCTTTGGGCTAAATGGCCATGGCGCGATACGCGGTAGATCCATGGGCAGGGGTGGCCCATGTTTAAAGTTTGTATCTGCCAAGTGGGGCAAATTGCGGGCCTCCTCATGCTCTGCCTCCAGATACGCCATATAGGGGCATTGGGCTACCACAACCGGGCCTGGGCTTGTGCCCTAGCCTCTCTGTTTTGGGCAGAGGCTTCTGGTCATCACTGGAGCCGGATAGCCTCCGGCTCCAGAGGCATCCACCAGGCTTAGAAGGAAGTCTCGTGGAGGAAAGACGTAGTTGTCAGGCCCTGCTCCTTCCTGATTCAGATAATTAATCATACGCGTTTGGTCCGCATGCAGGCGGCAGCGTACATGCAGATGATGGATGCACAACCTCGAATTAGCCGAGAATGCTAATTATATGCACCTGGAAGGGAATGGCAACATTCTTTGATGCAAGGCTGCATGGGCAAGTTCCCGCGAAACCCGGGTCTGGTTCCGGATAAGTCCAGTCCAGACCGTGGATCCGGCCAAATGTGTCAGTTCAACAATACTGCCACTGCCAGTTGACTTTTGCCCGGAAAGGGAGCTACATTCTCATCTCAAGCAGTTTCAATAGGCAATGGGGACGAACTATAGCGAGGCTTTCGAGGAGCTGGGGCCCTTTGTGGCCGCTGCGGAAAAGGATGGCAAAGTCCTGTGAACGGAAAAGCCCTTCTAAGCCCCTGCCCGTTTTGGCACAGTTTAACTACAGAATTCTTCACCTGAATCTCCCACCAGGCGCAAATGTTTTACGCCGGGTTTCTATGTAGCGCCTGGCGTTGTTCTTCCCAGCACCTACCGAACGGGGCGGCCAGGCAAAGAAAAGGCTCAAGAAGGAATGTAAGGCTTGGGCCCGTCTGAGCCAGGCCGCATGAATTGGGTATGATGACGTGGAACAGAAGAGAAATTCATTGCATTGAGCCATCTTTGTGCACCAAGGCAGACGAAGGTGGACACACCGGCAACGAAGCATTCTTAGATGGCTACATTAATGGCCATATGTCAAGCTGGAGATTATTGCCGCCGCTACGTGTGCCTGGGATGATATTATCGGCCCCATATTATGCTACGTATCCAGGGCACTGTTCGGTGACTTCGGCATTTCAAAATTCTTCACAGGGCCTGGAAGTTTTCAACGTTCGGCATTACATGGAATTTGGCCCAAATTACGGCACAGGCCCGACGAGCTTAGCTGTTGCATTTCATCAAGGCAGAGTCGCATGCACCCTAAGGATGGTTTTTCATCGTTTCTGTAAATATAACCTTCAGAGCCACATATCCTATTTCATCTACGGTATGCCTCGATTAAAGCGGGCAAATTCGACCGTCGAGCAGATCCTGAACCGTTTCATGCCGCCGTTGTACTTGACGTTATTTCTCCCGGTATGCATATTTGTTGATGTGATGTCAAGGGCCTAGAACTGGGTTTCGACTTTTCCTGGGCTTTCAAGGCGATGTTGGAATACGAGACTACGCAACTCCGTTTGTTGATGGTTTACTTGGTTCGTCTGCCTATGAATCACTCGTTGTACATCGGACCAATTAGTCGCTATACATTTACTGTGGTGACGTTCTTATCAGGCGTTTTCCAAGAAATGATCTGGAAGCCTCAATCGAGGCTCTAGACAGATTGACCCTAGACCAGACGTGACCTCAAGACCGTAAACACGGACCGTAGAACTATTTTGGACTGCGCACTTTTGCACCCTGAGACACTTGGATCGGTTTCAAATGTCAACTAAATCACTGGTGCATCTGTTCGCTGTGGTAACAATTATTTTGGTCTACATTTTAGGATTGACTGTTCTACAGCTTTTACTGGCATAACAATTCTGCATTCATATTTACTGGGATTCTCTCCCGTATCAATTTGTTAGTCTTCTTGAAGGTTTCGGACTTTGAAATCAAGCAATGTTTGGTTAAATCATGCTCAAACTATGGGTCCAAAGCATAAGGCGATATCAATTGAATCACTTCTTTCCACCAAGGTTATGAGAGGCTCTTCTGACTGCACGGTTAACAATGCCCAACCAGTGGACAAAGCGATCCGAATCATCATCTTCCAATGCCTCAAGCAATCCAGGTAAAGTTTGACCCGCATATCCAGTGTATCTGCCTCCAGCATACACTATGTGACGGTACCAAGGACGTCCATCCAATCCTTCGTGGTGCAAGAAATTTCTCTCAAAGTATTGAAGAAGCTTATTCACAACCTTAATATGAACCTTCAACAATATTCTTTCAAGGAAGCCAAGAGAATCCCAGTGACGTGCCTTTTCACGAAGTTCGTCACCCCGAATATCAAAAGCTTCTGTTGTATTGTGAAGACTGTCAAATTGATCAACAGTAAAATCAAGTAAATCACCAATAGTGATAGGCTCTTTTTCTCCATCATCGTTAGTTCTGAAAGAGTAAGAATGAGGGCATTGGTGGGGTCTGAAGAATTCCATGAATGGGAATACGGTATCCTGGCTGTAAACACTTTGACTGGCCTTGAAAATGAAAGAATTGCCTTCATGATCATTTCTCAAGAAATCATTCCATTGTTCCTTGCTGACTTGCTTGTCTTTCCAACTTTCAGGAACGTTTTCAATCACCTTGTCGAGATACTTTTCCAAAGTCACACCATAGTCATGTGTACCGAAATCAACAACCTTAGAGTCGGACAATCTGAATACAAGAAGCGACAAATACTTAGCAGTAGCACTGTGGAATTTGAAGTCCTTGTCACCAAACTTGGAGATCCAATGGTACGAATCATAGTTCGAATGATAGTGGTAAATTGGGTCACCCTTTCCGTAAGAGAAGCCCAAATCGACAGATGGAATACCCAAGTGATCCAAATAAACTGCGTAATCAGAGCCAAGACCCAAGTTTCCAATCCTGCCATTCTTTTCTTTCAAATAATGGTCAAAAATAGTATCAGCACCATCGGCAGGGTATTCAACTGCTTTGGCAACTTCAAGCAAGATCTTGTTCAATAATGGGGAAGCCAGCAACTTGAAGTGAGTTCCAGAGACAGCAACGTCCAAGTTAAGGTAAGCTAAGACCTTCTTCTGGTACTTTTCAGCGAAGTATTCACCTTGTTCGGTGGATCCAACAAGTCCGTACTCTTCACCATCGTAACTGTGAAGAATAATAGATCTCTTGAACTTGTAGCCTTGGTTCTTCAATTCTCCAAGGGCTCTCGCCACTTCAATAAGGACAGAAGATCCCGAATTGGGGTCACCGGCACCTCCCTTAATCCAGGCATCTCTGTGGTTTCCAATAATAATGGCTTCATCGGGATTTTCACCCACAAACTCACCATAAACGTTATGGATGGTGGTGATGTTATAGATTTGGTCGTTGTACAAGTTCAAGGTGTAGTGCTTGTTGGGGCCGGTGGAATACTTAACGTCCTTTAACTCGCCGTGCCATTCCTTGCCAAGGTCAGCTCCATGACCGTTCAATTTCTCCAAGATAGGCTTGACTTCCCGGTACGAAATGGGCAAAGCTGGAATCTTGCCGATACTGTCATGGGGATCTTGACGCTCCACTCCAGGCTTGGAAGCGTAACCTGGCGTGGTTGGGTCACCTGGAGCACTTCCTTCGCCTCCCAAGAACTGGACACTTCCTCTTTGGACCGAGCTTTCCTGTCTAGCAGGACCCTTGGGGTATTGCTCATAGCCGTTGGCTTCGGTGATGCCATTGTCGTCAGCAGGGTCCGAGTAGATCAAGATACCAATGGCACCAAAGTCCTGGGCAAACTTGAGCTTGAGTCCTCTGAAAATGCCGCCGTATCTGGCAATGACAATCTTGCCCTTGACATCGATGCCCTCCTTTTCCAACCGGAGGAAGTCGTCCCTGGAGCCGTAGTTGACGTACACGTATTCGGCAGTGACATTGCCGTTGGCAGCATAGCCCAAGAACGTGGGAATCAAGTCCTTTCCGCTAGTGGTGGGGTCGTCTTCGAGCACGTCCTCCTTCAACGGGGCACTATAGACGGTGGAGCCGTCCTTACCAAGTAAGTGGAGTGCTTGCTCGTTTGGGTAACTCAATAAGACGTCGTACTCGTCAATGTTCGCATCAAGACCATACTCCTCGAATTTTTCCTGGGTCCATTGCGCCAAGCCCAAGTTGGTACCTGCCAAATGTGGTTCTGAAGTGTATTTCTTGGACCATTCTGAAGCGCGATTTGTGGAAAGAGCCTGGAGAATCACCCCCTCTGGGTCGTAGATATCGGGAGATCCCGAAACGCTAAGATACAACCAGTAGGAAAGACCGGCTGCAACGAGCCATTTGACCAATCCCAACCGGGAGCGCAAGTTGTGGGGCGTCCGTGCCCCAGGTTCATTGAAAGTAGCTTTTTCTGACATCAGGGATGAAGACACTGGACCCTGAAAGCAAGAAAAGAAGACTATATAGGAATGGATTCAATCCACAGGAAACAACAGCAAGTGGCAAAAGAACGGAATTCGCCACAGTGTGGGGAGTAGTGGAGTTGCGCAATACAGTGGAGCCGTACAAGGGGGTTAGGGGTCGTGGTATTACTAGGACCAGAACTAGCACTACTGCGGTCTACTGTGCCACAATAAGCAGGGGAGGCACCATTGGGGGCAATTGGGGGCAATTGGTGTCAATTGGTGTCAATTGGGTGGTGTAGAACGGGATTCAATGCAAGGAACTGCAACATACGGTCCAATTGAGTATGGAATGGCCTGGAATAGTGGCAATTGGGGAGTGGAGTGCTCGGAAGAGTGAGAGCACATGGTTTTGTGCGGTGCAGTAATGGCATTGAATTATGGCTCCTGAATTGAGGTATGGCTTTTCAGTAACTTCTAAAGTATTGGAATAGGGAGGTGGAGTATGGCACAGTAGAATCGGGAGTTCTGTGAGTTTAGTGGTTGTACTGTAAATTCTTGTGGTTTGCCTTACGGTTCATCTTCGAGACTTTTATTCCCGGGGTACCAGAAGAGGGGCGGGCTTCCTCTGCGGTGGATTAGCGTGAATATCTGTTTATTTCATCTCCCCTGAAGTCCCAGCCTCTGGATTTTCAAAATTTCAAGAGAATCGGCTGGATACCAGATCACTTATGTCCACATGAATTTGTAATTTTTGACAGAATTTTCAAAAATGCCACATTTTCACCTTTCGTATTTCCAGATGCCAAAATATCCACATAACAATCAGTGCATGTACAGATTCAATATGACCAGCGAGTTCATTGATGTAGTTAGGCACATGCCACCAAAAACGTGTTGAATAATAATACTACAGTGTTGCACTCTCATCGCACGAGCCTCTATTATTTTTGTAAAGATTCAAAGTGCACAGCAAAGCCATTTCAATTTGCCAAGATGGAAAAAGTAACTAGCAACAGGGACAGGAAAAGCCATCATTGAATAACCAATATTGAGCTGAGCCTGACAAAACTCAAATAAAAAACCACGGCAGGTCTATCCATTTTTACCAGTATTTGAAAAAGCCTGGAACGTCAGTATAAACTGAGTGCACAAGACCCTTTTGGTCTGCCAAGCCCGGCCCAAACGGACTAGTGGAAAATTAAGATCTTAAGCCTGAAAGAGGCTCAATCAAGCATCACATGAAGCATATGTAGAAAGGGCAGAAATGCCAGCAGGCTGATGTAATTTACTTAACCACCTGCGCCAGATTATAGTCCGTTTTTGCACTAAGACGAAGAGCGCAAGGCATTGTTCTCTCCGTATGTACGCCTACTTCATGAATATTGCGTCGGGATGTGTCCGTTATGACCTAATTCCCGGTGTCACTAGGCAACAGCAAGACGCTGGGCGCTTGTGACGGTAGACCCTGAACAGGCACACTTGTGTGCGCAATAAACTGCGCACTTGTCAACACTAAAGTTCTTGTTGTTCTTATTGTGAAATTTTGACGAAGAATAAAAAAGTAGTAATTCTATTCATGCATTGATTTCCCACACTGGTCTATTATTTAGATGGCTAATACTTCATACGAGACAATTGTCATGGCTTGGACTGCGCTGTTATATGTCCATGATATTTATTGCCAAGCGTCGTGGTTTTGTGACTGAATATAGAAATGGCTCTGTATCCATTTCCAGCATTCCTACAGTCAGTCCTCTTTGGCACAAGACTAAACCTTTACAACTCATGTGCAAAGCGAGCGTAAAAGCATTCTCCACATCCACGTGGGCACTCCTACTAAAATCATAATACTTCAGTTTATCTCATGAATAATTAACCTGATTTTATTCATTTCTCTTTGATCATTCTGCGGAACACAGGTGTACCCAATATCTAGTACAGTATCTTTTCCCTATTTCCGAAAAGCACAGTATAGTCTCCACATTTAACTTCCATTTCAGAAATCCTCCCGGTGGCCAAGCTGGCTAAGGCGCGAGACTGTAATGATTACTCAGAGTTATCTTGAGATCGGGTGTTCGACTCACCCCCGGGAGATTCTTTTTTCTTCCCCTACAGGTTCAAACCTGCACACAAGCACAGATGAGATGCTTTAATTTTTTCACTATCATACTTTATACTCCTTATCATGGCTTCAAGAAACTCTATCAACAAGCCTAAGAACAAGCTCTATGCTCAGGCACATGCCAAGTCTCTAGGCAGAAAGAGGGCCGCAAGAGCTAAGAAAACCGCTTCTTCCCGCTCCGCTATCGGCAGATATGCAGATGCTGACAAGACAGCTGCCAGACCAACTGACTCCAAGGCCATCGCTTTATACACTGGATCCGGTCCTCAAGAGATCAATACCTTCACCACAACCACCTTGTCCAAGAAGAGAGCCAAGAAGCTCGCCAGAAACCAGAGATATATCGACCAAAGAAGCAACAAGACCAAGGAGGTCGAGATGGACGTGGAGGCCAAAAAGTCTCAATTGGAAAAGATCAAGGCCGCTTTGTGGACCGTGGTCGAGAACAGTGCTGGTTTGAACACCATGCCTGCTGGAGAGGGTACTACTTTGGGAGTGCAAGCATTTTGATGTATATTAGTTAATGGATATCATTTATTGGAAACCACGCAAGTGCCGTAAAAAAGCGCCTACTGGGCGGCGATTCTCTGGATGTTGTGGGTGACGGTGGAGTTCAAGAAATCGATGACCTCCTTGGGGTCCTCAGCCTTGAACACACTGGTACCGGCCACAATAACGTTGGCTCCAGCCTCAGCAGCAGGGGCAATAGTGAACTTGTCCAAACCGCCGTCAACCTCGATGTTCAAGTCGGGGAACTTCTTTCTTAAAACCTCGACCTTCTTCATCATTTCAGGCATGAACTTCTGGCCTCCGAAGCCAGGCTCGACAGTCATGACAAGGGCCAAGTCCAACTTGTCAGCGAAGGGGAACAACGATTCGGCTGGGGTTCCAGGCTTGACGGCACAGCCGACCTTCATTCCGTGGGCACGAATGGCGTTTATCACTCTTTCCGGATCATCGGTGGCCTCAACGTGGAAGGTGTATTGGTCTCCGCCGGCCTTGGCAATATCAGCGATCCACTGCTCTGGGTTGGAAACCATCATGTGGCAGTCAAAGAACACGGGCTTGGCGTCAGACTGGGGAAACTCCTTTCTCAAGCTGCTGATAATAGGGGCTCCAAAGGAGATATTGGGAACAAAGTGACCGTCCATGACATCGATATGGAGCCAGTCAACCTCGCCTACTTTAACGATCTCCTTGCAGTTTGCGCCCAAATTGGCGAAATCCGAGGCAAGGATGGAGGGAGCAACAATTGACTTGACCATTTTGAAGAAAAGTAGAACAAACGTGAAGTGGTTGATTTGCTCAACATTTGGGTCTATCACCTAGCAATCCGATCGGTCACGTGCGCTGACTAAGCGGGACTACTCCGATTGCTGGAATGTGACCTCCACTACGATAGTAGCGTGATTGTGACATGAATGAACGGGTGGATAGTTGGGAGTATGCCCAACCTGAAGTCATATTGAATGAAAGGAAGGGAATCTAATTTCATGCTCAATAAATGGCACTTCACTCCGATACGCGTCTGATGGGAACCATAGAAATCCCGGATTTATTCTACTTTTGTTAACATATTACTATTGGTGAAGTCTTGACCTTTGATCGATAATAATATTCAATAATTTCTGGAGATAGTGTCTAACATCCAGACTTCATTTTTAGGATAGTCGCATTAAATTAATTAATAGAATAAGATAAATCAATAGACCAATTGCCAATTAACTTGTATCGCCTGAAATCACTGACTTTGACGTGATTATTTGACGTGATTATTGCCAGCAGCCTGATCCAAGAGACATGGATTTCTGTCTCCATTAAGAAACGAAGTACAGTCAGAAATGATCAATATACATTTTACACCATGAATACTTTATTTTACACCATGAGATCAATAAAGTATGCGCGTCTTTCCTGAACTCTTCCATTATCCCAGACTAGACCAGAGGAGCCCGTGTTTTAAGCCTTCTCTCGCTTTCTAATCAAAGAAGACTGTGTCTTGGTCTCCAGCTGATCCGACCACAGCCCCAGGTCGTGCGCGCACCACCGTACACTTCACAGTCCAACCTTTTGCACTAACCTTCACCTCCCTTTTCAATGTCCGAATCGAACAACGCCGACGCTTATGAAGGAGCATCGTACTCTGAACAGCTCTTGGACGCAGCCAGAAGAAACAACACCGAGCTTTTGCTCACCATCAAGGCCGAGCTCAACAACGACCAGGAGAGGCTCGCCACCTTGATCAACTCCACCAAGGAATTGATCACCAACAACTCAGCATTACATTTAGCTTGCCAGGCCGGAAACTGGGAGTTCATAGACATCATTTTAGACATAGAAGGCGTGGAGATTGATCCACAGAACAACGAGGGCCAGACCCCATTGCATGCTGCCGTCAAGTACACCAAGGAAGAGCCCGAACACGGGTACTTCGTGGTCGACAACCTCTTGGACGCGGGCTCGGATCCTCGGATCAAGGACAAGCTGCACTTGCAGCCCATCAGCTACACGGACGACGCCAAATTGCAGCAGTTGTTGGAGAGTGCCGAGTATGCCATCTCTATGGAGATCTCGGAAGAGGACCAGTTGGAGGCAGCCGAGGCCCAGAACGCCGAGGACGACGATGCGGGCTCGGAGTCCGACTGAGGGCAAGCTCGAAATCGTCGGCACTCGTGGCGTGCCAGCCCCGGAGCACGCCCCGGGCGGTGCTCTTGGTGCTGGTTCGAGCTGCGGAGGCGCGTTTCACGTCAGAATACCGGCCCAGAGAGAGCGGAGCCAATCCCACGAACCTGGCGTGGATCTGCCGATTGCACACGATGCTTAGGCCTCCCTTGCGGGGAGGCTTGTTCTTGACGAACGCTCCGTTTTTCACGCCGTTGTTGAGGATTTCCACCGTGCGCTCGGGCACCACATATAGCAATGACAATTGGCAGGGAACCACGTCGGTGGTGCCCTGTTTGGGCTTCTGGAAACGGTAGTTCTCGTCGCTGTACGTGACGAGCTGTAGTTTGTGCACATGGAGATTTTTCACCGAATCAAGTCGACTGAAACACCGGTCAAAATCATCCAAAAATGCCTTGTCTTTATGGAGCACCAAGTAGTCCAAATACACCGGATCGGGAAACACGAGCGAGGTCCAGCTGTTGAGGACTCCTGTTGCCTGTTTCAAGCACAACTTGTCCGAACACGACTTGCTGTAGGTGACGGCACTATCGGTTCTTCCGGGCTTTGTTCGCACCACTCCAAGCTGGTCAAAGTAGCCTCTGCCTCGAGTAATTCCGGTGGGTTTCTCCGAATCCACAGAACTCGGAGTTTCCACCTTCTGTTTCTTCTTCCACGGCTCTGCGTCCTCCTCCATTACCGCCGACATCGACGCGTCTCCACACGGAGGCTCGCTGATGTAGAGTGCAAGCTTGATGTCGCGTCGTATTTGGAAAGTCTCGTTTTCTAATTTTTCAACTATATCAGACTGCTTGTCTTGGGCCACGGCGTGGCACTGGCCCAAGAGGTACCAATTGAAGAGACGTATGGCCAAGATCTCTGCGTGCATGTCGTGCACCATCAGTCCGTGTGAATACTGGCGACATTTGTCGGGAAGAGCCTTGACTCCAGTCGCGATGGAGATGGGCATCACCGTCGAATCAGGCAAGATGGCCACCATTCCTGCTAGGACCGTCCATTCCTTTGTGCCATTTGACCGAGTAGTTGGCTTTCCCGACTTGGTAGAAAGGTTATCGAAGGCAGAAACCACGGAATCGGCCACGTCCTGGCCCAAAGAAGCCATATTGGTTGTTTCGCAGTGAGAAAAGTTTAAATGAGGAGTTATAGAGGGAGATGGGAAGTTAGGTGATAAGAGATAATAACGATAAAATGGATATTGGGATATATGTATAGGGCCATTGGGCTTGTAATGAATCAGGGAAAGGAGAATGGGAATGGAAGGGATTTTATATAAATACTGCAGTATTACTTAAGACTTACAGACTGACGTGACGTGACGTGCATCTACTGGTTTGATGTTAAAATATGGATATTGTTGTAGATCAAGTGTGGGAAGAATTAATTGGAAACTTCAATGCAATGCTTCAAGGAAGAATTCGATTATTAATGAGTCTACTACCGGGCTAGATCATGTCGATTAAAGATAATATCTTGTGTGGAAGACTTAGTTCATTTCATGTTATGAATAATGTTGCTTCCCTAATTATGAAACTACTGATTCAGCTTTACCATAATTGCAGAAAGGCATTCAAATGAGCCAGACTGCTTTATCTATCTAATTATGTATTCTATTGATGTTACATAATTTGGTACCTTTCCTGAACCACTTGATTGGAACACGTCTAGCAAGTAGAATTTCCCCAAATTTACCAGATCAATTACTCGGAATCTGTTCAATACACCTCCCTTTGTGATCCGTTCCCTGCTCTTTTCCTTGAATTAAGCACGAGTTATCAATAATTTGACCTAATTTAAACTCCTAAGCTACTGTGATTCCTCCGCTCCTCCACTTTCACACACCACATATCCTTTTTCTCCTTTTTTTCCATCCTTTTTCTCCTCATTTCCTTCCATTCATTTCTCACTGGTTCCACCACTCTACACATTTTCAATACCATACATTAATAAATACCTAGCGCTTTCTTCTCATGACACCGCCCAAAATACCGGCTCCAATAGCAAGCAAACCTCCAGCAATGGAAAGCCCAATTAATCCATCACGTGTCACCTTGTCCTCGATAGACTCCTTCAATGCTTTGGCTTGCGCATTCTCGGGCTCACCCTCTAATAACACATCCACATACCTGCGGGCATTGCTGTAGTCTCCGACCTTGTAGGAGGCCAAACTCAAGTAATAGAGACACTCACGTCTCATATCTGGCACATCCTTGTAGAGTCGGGACAAAATCTCAATGCCTTCGTGTTGATACTTGCGTACGTCTGACTTGATAAGACCCCAGGCAAGGTTGAAGTTAGAGGAAGCCGAGGGGTTTGGGAGCTCTGATTCGACCTGATTGCGCAAGATTTCCAACTGCTTTGGGGAAAGCGGTTTCTTGAGCTCCTCAAGAGCGGGGTAGACGGAGGATCCGAACATGGTGGTGGCAATGGGAGTAATTAGGTGGGTTTATTGCCATCGTCATGGCCAGTCATGTGATGTCCAGCACGTGACCAGGAGGCACCCTGACCCTACTTAATGGCTCAGAATCCACACGAGCGACCAGGTGCAGTAGGATTATGTGCAAGATGCAATCTGGGCTCCCTTTACACATTCTATGGTCATATATGGCCAAATGTGCATTTGGGGGAATTTAGGGACACTAACTTGGAAATGTAATGTGCCAACACAAACAGCTGAATAGACTAGTAGATACTTTCACAGCGACTTGAAGTGTCCATTAACGTCACGTTACTACACTATATTGTTACTCAATTTCGAGTACTAGCAAATGTCATTTCCTCCACTGCTTGTAATCGATTTCTTCGGTAAAACCTTCAAAATTTTCGGCAAATTCTTCAAAAAACGTCTCCACTCACGCACTAGCTCTAATTACACTCTGATACTCTCCTACAGTTTAGCTCTTACAGTTTAGTTCTCGTACACTAGCACCTCTTGCTTCGTCTTCATCGTCCTGCACGTGCCAGATCGGCCACGTGACGCGTCAACAACTTTCCAGACTAACAACGCGTCTCATCGCTTTCTCCAGCATCAATGTACGTTCTCCAGCTCGTCCAGGACCAGACAAATCCCGACAATTCGGTTCGTGTGGCAGCAGAGCTCAATTTCAACCATGCAGTCCAGCAAAACCCGAGTCAAATGGCGCTTGAACTCGCCAAATTGGCCATGTCCGAACTGAATCTCATCGATCTCCGTCAAGCCTCTCTTCTCCATCTCAAGCGTCTCGTGCCCAAATACTGGTCTATGGGGTTCCAGGCCTTTGTGGGGCCTCCGGTGGACCAAGAAACCAAGGCTTTTATCCGTCAGAATTTGGTTTCTCTTGCCCTTTCCACTCCGTCTTCCAAGGTGCGCAGTGGAGCCGCCTATGCCATTGTACAGATCGCTTCTGCCGACTATCCCGACGAATGGCCCGATCTCATGTCCCAGTTGTACCAGGGGTCAAACAATTTTGAACTGG
Organism: Suhomyces panamericanus; assembly: GCA_030582475.1. Lineage (NCBI taxonomy): Eukaryota > Fungi > Ascomycota > Pichiomycetes > Serinales > Debaryomycetaceae > Suhomyces > Suhomyces panamericanus. The sequence continues at coordinate 72,424 of JAKTXI010000037.1, forward strand.
AATGCTCGATGATGGGTGCATTGGCCGTGTTGAACGACCTATTTGACGATTTAGTTACGGAAGAACAATTTTGGGACGGTGGAATCGGCACTGAAATCACCAACCATATCATGAAGCTTTTGTCCACGGAATTGGGCTCGGGTGTCAAGACTAGTGCCGTCAAGTTGTACCAGAATGTACTCAACACTCTCCAGAGTCCTGAAGCCTTTACTCCAGAAAGAAAAGCCGGTGTTCTCGAACATATAAATTCCAGCATTTTGGTGTTTGCCGGATTGCTTGAAAAGTCGGTGGTTTCCGCCACCCACAGCTTGAACGAGATTTACTTCCGTTCGTACATATACCGTATCGTCGGCAGCATTGTTGGCAGTTTCTCCAAGAAGCTTCCAAGTGACGTGAAAACATCCATCTTTGGCTTGGCCCTCCAAGACTTGACCACTGTGGCCGATTTTCACTATTCCCAAGAGAAGCTTGATGGTGTTTTTGACCATGAAATCGACATGGATCCAGCAAACCTCATGACCGACTTATTGAATCTGCTTTTGCAGGCACTTCTGCTACTTCAGCAGTCAATTCATATTACCGAGTTTGTCTCGGTAGATACCCTCTACGACTGCTTGAGAAAGGTTAGTGTGTTGAGCAACGATCTCATCCAAGACTACGAGGCTGACTTGAACTTGTATGTCAGTGACGTTAGTGGCTTATCTACCACATTGACTGCTCGTGATCCAGTCCACGAGTTGGTTAGTGATCTCAATGAATTCGATTCTTCAAGACTTTTCAAGAGAATCCTTCAATCATTATCCGACACAAGCAGCGAGTGGAAAACACAGGAAGCCAATCTCTTCCTCTTGGAGTGCTTATTCACCAATGACGACACTAACATCTTGGAAGATCCATCTTACCTTCCTCAACTTTTGGAAATCATCACCAGCTTGATTTCTTTTGACCATACATTCATCACTTCAAGGTGCTTCCTTGTGCTTCCTAAATTCTTTGAAAAATTCCAAAATGACATTTCATTATCCGATTTCGGATTGAAAACCTTCGTCGGTATGATTGAATTTTCCACCCAAGGCGAGCGCCATGAAATCATTAGAATCAGCTCTCTCATGAGTTTGACATTATACAAAAACTTCACCGACTTAGCCTATTTCTTGGAGTCTGCAAAGAAGCACGAGATTCAACTTAAAATATTGCAACTCGTGTATCTGTTGATTGAAGATTGCGAAGAAGATGGATTAACCTCTTTGCTTGAGGCAATTACCTTTGCCATAGACATTGATGCCCTAGTCTCTTCGCAAATTAGTGTTTCCTCTGGTGTGACTGTGATCGATTTAATTTTCAAGATCTCCTTCAAGGACCCATCCAATGTCCAGTTAACTATTGATTCTACTGAGAGCTTGAGTAATTTGTTAAGCAGCATTGGTATTGAGGATTACATTCTTTGCTGCGAAAAATCATTGCCATTTATCATGAACCTAATTGAGGAGCAGATCAACCAAGGCGGAAGTGTGGAGTATTCTCCAGAATTATACTTGTCCCTAGAATTATTGGGTATAATCATCGATTCATACCCTGCACCAGATGAAACTGAGCCAGATCATGACTCTGAATTTCCCAGCCAGATATTCACATTCACATTCCCTACAATCAAAGCCCTTCTTCTTTCGACTACCGATAATCAGATTTTGCAAAGCGGAGGCGAAGTTTTCAATGCATTTATCAAGAAAAGCTCCAAGAATTTCTTGAATTTCCAGGACCCCAAGACACAGGAGTCAGGAATGAACTCGTTATTGCAAATCGTGTCCAAGTTCTTATCTCCAGAATTATCCGACAGCGCTGCTCAAAACTGTGGTCTCATTGTGCTTTCGTTATTGGAAAAGTTTCAAAGCTACCTCGACCACAATTTCTCGTCACAGCTTGTTGAAGCCACCACCAAAAGGTTGGTTTTAGCAAAGGAGACGGTGACGATAGAAAATTTGATAATGGTTTTCTGTAACCTTGTGTTGAACGCACCTGGTGAAATGATTGAGCTTTTGGCTAACCAGATCTCTGTTACAGAGCCCAAGACCAATACTGCCATCAGCGGACTTTCGGCAGTGTTGCCTATATGGTTTGAGTCTTTCGAAGTTACCAGAGGTTACGAAAAGATCAAACAGAACGTGTTGGCATTGGGCAAGATATTCACTTTGGATGACAAGAGGGTGCAATCGCTCGTGGTGAATGGCGATATTATTCCATACCAGGGAAATAAGATTATTACGAGGTCCATGGCAAAGTCAATGCCAGACCAATACACCCAGATTTCGGCATCCCAGAAAATATTGAAGTTGTTAATTGGAGAACTCTCGTTCCAATGTCAACAGCCAGATGCCAATGACTACTTGCCGGATGCAGAAGCTGCAGCAGAAGACGATGACGGCGAAGGTTGGGAGGATATGGATGATATTGGGGTCCCCAACTACGAAAAGTTGAAGTCTTACGTGGACTCCGATGACGAAGAAGACTCAAATGAAGGCCAAGAAAGCGGTGACGACTCGCTCTTGCAGATACTTGTCCAGTTTTTCAAGGAGTGCACGAGCAAGAACTTGGGCCATTTCCAGGAGCACTACGAGCTGTTGGACGACGAGGAGAAGCGGGTGGTGACAGAGAACCTCGTGTTTGAGTAGACACGTGAAATCTATAAAACACTATCGGTATAGATCACGTGGACTCGCACGTGCCAGTAAATACGCCTCATTTATGTCACGTGATGGGCCTAAGTCGAGATGAGCTCTCTCTAAATGTAATCTATGCTAGCCCTTACGGCACTTAGAACCTACGCTGCCATGTCCTTTTCCACCAGAATATTGCCGGTACGCGTCGAGAGTATCATTTTTGGCAAGAACGACCTTCTTCCCACCATCAACGACCCCGAAACCGAAGAGAACCTTCGCATTGCATCTCATGAGCTCACCACTACATCCAATGTGGTGGGATTTCCTACAGAGACGGTCTATGGCTTGGGTGGATCGGCCCTCAGTGACAACTCGGTGCGGTCGATCTACCGGGCCAAAAATCGGCCGTCGGATAACCCGTTGATCGTGCATGTTTCGTCGCTTGATCAACTTAAGCGCAAGATTTTACCCAAAGACTATGAGATACCATCGGCCTATCTTCCTCTAATTGAGCGCTACTGGCCCGGACCACTCACGATCTTGCTTCCTGTTTCCGAGTCGTCTCCTGTGTCCAAGTTGGTCACGGCAAATCAGCCCACGGTGGCCGTCCGCATCCCAAATCATCCTGTTGCTCGTGCCCTCATCGCCTTAAGTGACACCCCCTTGGCCGCCCCCTCGGCCAATGCCTCCACTAGGCCCAGTCCCACCATGGCCCAGCACGTGTTTCACGACTTGCAGGGTAAAATCCCCTACATTCTCGACGGAGGACCCTGTTCTGTGGGTGTGGAGTCCACAGTTATCGACGGCTTGTGTGAGCCTCCTATGCTCTTAAGACCCGGAGGAGTGTCGTACGAAGACATTCAGACTTACGGAGGAGATGCCTGGAAACACACCTTGGTGGCCAAGAAGACGGCAGCAGCCACCGAGGCCGTCAGAACTCCAGGCATGAAATATCGTCATTATTCACCCAGTGCTAAGGTGGTGCTTTTTGAAGGCTGTGGCGATGGAATTGAGTCGGTTTCAGCCTACATGAGCCACAACAGCATCGATCCCCGTACCACCACCATTGCACTCTTGCGTAGTGCCCATTTTGCCCAGACCGAAGACATCAACCCCGACATTAAAATAACCAGAGAACTTGGAGCCACTGGAGAAGAAGCCTCTCGCAATATCTTCCGTCTTTTACGTGAGGCCGACGACCTTAAGGCAGAGGTCATATTTATTGAAGGTCTTCCTGAGGACAATGCCGGTTTGGCTGTGATGAACCGTATCAGCAAGGCCGCAACCGAAACTGTGACTCCAGAGAGTTTCAAGAAGTAGTCAACTTATAGAAGGGGAAGATGGACGGGTACCTGGTACTAATTCTTTGAAAAAGTCAATCAACTACATGCTTTTGGTATTGGCCATATAATAGTCAAGTTTGAAAATGTCACGAAACGGACAGAATTGTTGTTTTGATGTTCAACAGTCTTTCGGACATATCAATAGCTTCATATTTCTATTTGTTCACTTTGCCAGTTGGTGCTATAGTGTATGGTCGTTATTAGCCCATATTCTATCTTAATTCGATTCGACAGTCATGACATACATCCAGATCCTTCACTTCTCTGCAAAACCAGCATACCTGCAATGGGCACTAATTTTAATGATTTGTAAGAAATATATGATCCAGATTCAATGCGAGAGTAAAATTATTGAGAAGTAATACAAAAGAGCCACGGTTTGGGCAAGAACTTCCACTGGAATGTAAATTAAACGCAAACTTAGGCGATAATAGTAGCTAAAAGGAGAAAGTCGGCAGATCTAGCGAAGAGAACGATCAACGAAAATTACCCGGAAATTTTCTGGGGTAGCTTTTCTCATTAAAAATTACCTCATTTTCCAAACGATTTACATAGTCAACTACTATCTATAAGTCACATATTTGGTCAGTTCGTTACCGTGCCATTCGTGTATGTACCCCTATCATTTCAACCTCCTTGTACTGGCCTTCCTTTTCTGGTACTGTACTCAATTCCGGACCCAATAATGCGATTTGAGAATTTATTCGTCCAAATTACACCAATAATTCCCTCATCGATTGTAAAAATCCCTCTGCAGTTAATGCCTCATATATTAAGGCCATTTTCCTTTAAAAGTACAAAAGATGGATCACTTTCAAAGAAGAAGAACATACACTAAATGGATTTGAATGAGCTAGAAATGAAATAGTTAAGTCTGCTTTACTTCCACAAAGCGATGGAATCGAATCAGGAGGCTTAATTTGCAACTTTTTCTGCAGGGAAGAAACGTGACAATACTGGGAAGTAACTGAAAAGATTTAAAAGTGTGGACACTCAACTATTACTTGCAATTCATGGAATTTGAATGTTAGGTGGTATTCTACAACATTCCAATTATACCATTAATTAATTATTTCATAACTATCATACAGAGTCCTGAGCGTCTTTAGTGTCATGCTTGAAAGGTCTCTTTTCCTGGGAAACTTCTTCTCCCTCCAATGAATCTCCATAATCCAAATCGTCAGAATCAAGGTTACTCTTGGGACCCTTGTACCACTTGTGGGCAGAGGCATAGTAGTAAACCAAGGAGAGAAGCATAGGTCCGAAGTACACCAACACGGTCCAGTTCATGGACTGGGCGTCCAAGTCCTTGCCCTTGGTGTAAGGCATGCACAAGATTGGAATCATGAGGGCAACGAAGGCCACAGACACAATTCCTACGGGGGTGGAAAAGCGGCCCAAGTTCACTGGTCCTGGCTGGAAGATATTTCTAGCGTAAGTGATTTTGAGGAGGGTTGGTGCAGTGAAAGACATGAATCCGGAGATACCACCGACCGAGAAAACAGCTCCGATGGCCACATCTCCAGCAAAGATCAACAAAAGAAGAAGCTGTCCGATGATCATGTTAACCCACACGGCATTGACAGGGGTCTGGGTGATAGGGTTCATTTTTTTCCAGATGCCGGAGAATGGGAAAAGTCCATCTCTGGCATACGCAAACGTCACTCTGGAGGCCGCAAGCATGCACGAACATCCCATGAAGAATGAAGTGACGATGGTAAGGGCCGTGCCAGCGTTGACGAGTTTTTTGGACATGATCTGGGTGAGGTAGGTGACGAAGGGTTGACCCAAGCCCAAGGGGTCTTCGGCCAACTTGTCAAGGTCGACCAAGGTGTATGAAATGGCCACCATGAAGAAGAAACCAATCAAGCCTCCGACACCACTGGTCAAAATGATGGCCTTGGGGGCGGCGACGGCAGCGTTGGAACACTCCTCGGCAAGATGGAACGGCGAGTCGTAACCACTCATACTCCAGATAACACCCAAGAAGGACATGAGGAAGGAGACGCCGAGGGGAAATTCGGTCAAGTTGTCAAGGGACCATGCGACACTGTTGGTGTTGAACTTGGGGATCTTTCCTTCGTACATGTTGACTCTATCATTTCCAGCAAGAATAATGATAAACACGACGACCAAGAAGAGCATGTTTATGGAGGTTCCTATTGTGTTGAAGCGCGCCAACCACTTGGTAGGGAGCGAGCTGATTACGGCGTGCACCACGCTGATGGCGGTGGTGAGGGCGTAGACCTTGCCGTTGGTGACGGAGAAGGACTCATTGTTGTAGGAGACAGCGGCCAAGATCAAGCAGGCGCCACTGTAGTTGACGGAGGGGGCGGAAGTGATCTGGCACACCCAGTTGGACCAGCAGGTCAACCAAGTGAAAACGGCCTGGTACTTGGGAGGAGATAACTGCGACACGGCGTAGGGCGTACCGCTGCTGACGGGGAACGCCGAGGCGACCTCGGCGAGCGACATGGACACGGAGGTGACGAAGAACACAGCCACGAGCCAGGGGATGGGACTCATACCCACCACCAACTGCTGGTAGTTGAAGGTGGCGGCAATCGACGGCAAGAGACCGAGGACCGAGAACGATACGGCGAACACCGAGAATAGCGAGAACTCACGCTTGAATTCCTGTTTGTAGCCCATGGCCAACACCATGGCCTCGTCGGAGTCGATCTCGTGGTCGACATGGACGGTGATTCCACGGTTGGAAAGAATGGACCGGATGTGCATCTCGTCGACGTTGACCTGCGACACCGAGGTGATGTGGCGGAGAGAGCGGCTCGGGGAGAGGGCGCCGGCATGGTTGGGCGAGTAGAAGCCACTGGCTTGGTGCTTGCCGGAGTCGGACGCGTGGGTTGCGGCCGTCATGATGTGCAAGGATGGCGAGAAGCCAGGGACCTGGAGTCGTTTTATACGAACGGAGGTGTGCGGAGGAGAGAGGAGATGAGTCGCAAAAACGTCGAAAAAGGCGGCCGATAGAGAGGAGTAACTATCGAGATAGCGGCAGATAGCGGGGTGTTGCCGAATCGGGGAAGCGAGATGCGCGTGGTGGGAGGTGCGTCGGAGGGGCACAGGGGGTACAGGAGGGGGAGAGGGGGGATATCGGTGGAGTTGGAGACAGAAGGGAATGTGCTACGGACATTCTGATTGGACAGGCGTGTAGAGCTGGACGGCAGCTCCATTTTGCATTTGTCGCCGTCGCCGTAGCCCCACGGAGCGCGCCGCAGCATCGGCTTTATGGCGGGGCCCGCCGTGTGGGTGCGCCGTCCTGCACACAGGCGGTCATGCCAATTTCCGCACCAGCAGAACAATAGCTAAAAGAATCGATCACTAAAAGTGCCAGCACAATTGTAACTGTTGAAGTTTGAAAAGAGGGGGCAACGGCTTTGGCAAAAAGGGAAAGCGGAAGAAGAGCGGGAGCGAAAGAGAAAGCGAAAGCGAAAGCGAATTAGAGCGAATCAGAACAAAGCGAATGTGAAAGCAGAATTCAGAGCAAAAAGCGAAAAGAGGTGGAGATGCAAATGAATGTGGGCAAAATATCGGCGTGCATGGAATTTTCGTTCGTTTTCGTTTTCAGTGGCCGCACCGTGCATAATTACAGATTGCATGGAATCGTGCATAGAGATAGATTGAAGATACTGTGCAAGTAGATAACGAGATTGCACAACCACCAGTGGGAAGAGCAGGGCTTCTCGGAAGAACACGGATGCACAGGAACAGAGGGGCGGTGTAGGACCGTTGGAAAGTTGCTGATCGGTACGCTTCCTATTGGCTGCTATGGCGGCATCTTGGGCAATGTTCCGATCGGGGAACCGGCGATCCAGTCCATGGCAATGACGGAATCACACTTCACAGCAAGTGTCAGGCGCCCGATCCGCGGTTACAGAGAGTGGTGATACAGAGGGAATGACAAAGACTGATAAAGACATAGTAGGGGTACATTGAGATAGTAGGTGTACAATAAGACAGTAGGTGTACAATAAGATTGAGGAGATTGGTAACCGCGATCGTGTGGAGATATTGCATGAAGTGATGCTGATAAGAAGTGATTATAGAGGTGGTGGTTTAAAGAAGTGGCACCAGTAGAAGCACTATGTATGTCAATTTCAGAAACGGCCCAGGTATAGTTTCACTAGTGACATCATCGAACTAGTGCTGGTGCAGAAATGGGCCAATTCCAGTAGTTGATGCAATTGAGAGATGGAAAATTACAATTGGTACGAAAGCGCATGATGTGGAGTAGCCGGTGCTAGTAGATAGTAGATGGAGTGTTGGAGATGTATCGTAAGCGACCAACTGTCCATATGCGGATGAGGTTGGTTCGGGTATAGAGGGGTAGGATATTACCAACGGTTGGAAGGCTAAAAAATAGCGAAATACGAACAAAGACTATGGTCATTGGTATTGACAATAAATAGTGGTGGTGTAATTGGGGGAAGAGATAGAGAGTGAAAAAGGTGAAAGTTCTTCATAGGTCGAGTATCGAGAGTTGGATCTTGAGGTGAACTAGGTGTATTGTAAGTCGAGTAACTGGTTGAGACTAGAGTGCAAGATAAATCGAGTGGTGCAAATATTGAGAAGATCGAAGCGATAACGAAATTAGTGATTTTAGAGAAGAGTAGAGATGGTAGAATGCCAAGAGAAGAGAACAATGTTCATAAGTTGAGTAGAGATTGACTCAGAATAATTCTGATACAGTGTAATACAAGGCATGTAGAGCAGATTGACCCCAACGATTGTAACGATCGTAATCATAATCAGAGGTTAAAACCATTTGGGCACATGTATGGAAGAAGAACACACTAAGATGGAGGCTGAGGCTGAGAAGAGAGGCTGAAGCAGTAATCTTAGCTAATACATAGCGAAGATGCCAGGAATGTGAACAATAGAGGTAGAGCTCAAATGAAACAAAGAGGAGATCCCCCACTTTCACACCTCTGTGCATTCTGCTTAGTCTAATTACCTACTCAAATTACTGCAAAACAACTGGTGCAGTCCATGAAAATCAGATATCAGTAATATCCCTTCAATTTCTCCATTGAGTTCACATTTTGACTATACAAGTGTTTCCAGCACTTGTTTCAAAAATTGCCCTAGTACTTCCAAAATTTCACTTCCAAAACAGAAAGTCCAGCATATTTATTTGAGCAAACCCATAGACTAATGTCAAGTTCATGTATCCTTTATCCTCGGCTCAGATTCATCCCCATCGATCTAGTGTGGATGCTTATCTGCTCAAGAGGCTTAACCACGCCTTAAATTACTCTCTGGTCTGGCACTCAGTGATTGGGTACACTTTGGGTCGCCTTACTCGGAGTATATACTCTATAGAATTGTGGATTGGAATCTGGGTTTTCGATTACTAATGATCTCCAATTACCCTACCTACTAATCTCTCTGAATGCTCATCATTTCATGCCTTTCCCTCCATTAACTCTGTCCTTATCTTCTCATCTCATCGTCTCATTGCGCGTCAGCCCACGCGGTGTTTGCATTTCATTTTCTCCCTAGGTCAGAGCCCGTACCGGATATTTCTGGCGCGACTCTCGCTACGCACTCCCTAACAAAGTCGCACTTTCTTCTAACCTTTCCCTAAATTAAATCTACTTTTTCCTTAATCTCTCCCTAATCTCTCCCTATTTCTCACTAATCTCTCCCTATTCTCCCTATTCTCCTCCTACCCTCCCACGCCCTTTGTTTCTTTCGTAAAGACACGTAAATAAAAATTTGATATCTTCAACTCATTCTACACGGTTCCCAATTGCAATCACACCCCACCTCTGGTCGTGTGTCTTTTGAAGTCGTTGAGTCCCGGTTGTGCACCCTCCAGAAAACCCCCGTTATCTGGACTCCGCCATGAGTGAAAACCCGTTTGAAGCCAAGACGTTGGCGCCCTCCAGGGCCAACCTGGCGTCACTCCGTTTCTGCCAAATGTCCATCGAAGACGCCCTCAACGACCTTCAAACAAACGTGCTGTCGGGGTTATCTTCCAATCAGGTGCTTACTCGAAGAGCCCTCCACGGAATCAACGAATTGTCCAATGACGAGGACGAGAACTTGGTGCTCAAGTTCTTGTCCAACTTCTACGAGGATCCGTTGATCTTGTTGTTGATCGGCTCGGCCATCGTCAGTTTCTGGATGGGCAACACCGACGACGCCATTTCCATCACGCTTGCCATCACCATCGTGGTGACCGTGGGCTTTGTCCAGGAGTACCGGTCGGAAAAGTCGCTCGAGGCCTTGAACAAGTTGGTTCCCGCCGAGTGCAGGTTGACCCGTAACGGCAGCACCTCCACCGTATTGGCCTCGTCGTTGGTTCCCGGCGATTTAGTCCACTTTACCCAGGGAGACCGCATTCCTGCCGACATCAGATTGACCGAAGCAGTCCACTTGTCCATTGACGAGAGTAACTTGACCGGTGAGAACCGTCCCGTGAGAAAGACCGTCGACACTTTGGTGTTCAATGCCAACGAGACGCCCCTGGTACCCCAGAGAAGCTGCATCGCCTACATGGGCACCTTGGTCCGTGATGGCCACGGCTCGGGCATAGTCGTTTCCACCGCAGCCAAGACCGAGTTTGGTGCTGTGTTTGAGATGATGAGTGAAATCGAAAAGCCCAAGACCCCTCTTCAACAGGCCATGGACAAATTGGGCAAGGACTTGTCGGTGTTCAGTTTCATTGTCATTGGAATCATCTGCTTGATTGGTGTTATCCAAGGTCGTTCCTGGTTAGACATGTTCCAGATTTCCGTTTCGCTTGCAGTGGCCGCCATTCCAGAGGGCTTGCCTATCATTGTCACCGTGACCTTGGCCTTGGGTGTGTTGAGAATGGCCCGTCACAAGGCCATCGTCAGAAGATTGCCCAGTGTGGAAACTTTGGGTAGTGTCAACGTTATTTGCTCCGATAAGACCGGTACCCTTACTCAGAACCATATGACCGTTACCAAGATGTGGTCTTCCGACTTCAAGGGAAGCTTCAATACTCCTTTCTTGGTTGTCGAGAAGTTGGACGACAAGTCGCTTCACGACCAATTGACCAAGAACATGCGCAAGGTCTTGGAAGTTGGAAACATTTGTAACAACGCCAGATATTCCCTGGAAAATGAAAAGTACGTGGGCAACCCCAGTGACATTGCCTTGGTGGAATGCTTGCCCCACTTTGGTTTGGACGATATTAGAAACACCAAGGAGAGACTTTACGAGTTGCCCTTTTCCTCTGCTAGAAAGTACATGGCAGTCTGCGTCCATACCGGTGATATTGACAGAGCCGAAACCTTGGTCAAGGGTGCCACAGAAATGGTCCTTGCTCTTTGTAACAGATACTTTGATGAAAGTGGAGAAGTCAAGCCATTGACCGAAGCTGTGAAGACCAATATTTTGCAGAAGTCCGATGACTTGGCCCAGGACGGCTTGAGAGTGTTGGGATTCGCCAGAAACAACAAGAAGTTCCACACCGAAAAGGAAGACGAAACTCCTTCCGAGTTGGTGTTTGCCGGATTAATTGGTATGAAGGATCCCCCAAGGCCTAATGTGGGCAAGTCTGTGGCTTTGTTGATGAAGGGAGGTGTTCATGTCATCATGATCACTGGCGACTCGCCAGCCACAGCTGTTAATATTGCTAAACAAATTGGAATGCCTTTGGTTGGTGACAACGCCGTGATAACTGGAGATCAAATCGACAATTTGAGCGAAGAATCGTTGTCTGATGTTATTCGCAATGTCTCTGTTTTTGCTAGAACCACGCCAGAACACAAGGTGGCTATTGTTAAAGCATTCCAAAGAAGAGGTGATATTGTTGCCATGACTGGTGACGGTGTTAACGATGCTCCAGCATTAAAGTTGGCTGATATCGGTATTGCCATGGGTAAGAACGGTACTGATGTGGCCAAGGAGGCTGCCGACATGGTGTTGACAGACGATGACTTTTCCACCATTTTAAGTGCTATCAAAGAGGGCAAGGGTATTTTCTTCAACATTCAAAACTTCATTACATTCCAGCTTTCCACCTCAATCGCTGCTTTGACCTTGATTGCATTGGCCACTCTCTTCGGTATGCCAAATCCTTTGAACGCCATGCAAATCTTGTGGATCAACATCTTGATGGATGGTCCACCCGCACAGTCTCTTGGTGTCGAACCTGTGGATCCAGCCGTCATGACCAAGCCACCCAGAAAGCGTAATGACAAAATCTTGACCCAGGCACTTATTAAAAGAGTGTTACAATCCGCCTGCATGATTATTTTGGGAACTTTGTACATTTTCATCAAGGAACTGAAGGATAACGAAGTCACTGCCAGAGACACTACCATGACCTTCACCTGTTTCGTAATGTACGACATGTTCAATGCTCTCGCATGTCGTCACCACTCCAAGTCTATTTTCGAAATTGGACTTACCAACCAGATGTTCAATTTTGCTGTACTTGGTTCCTTGATAGGTCAATTCTGTGCCATTTACGTTCCATTCTTCCAGTCTATTTTCCAGACCGAAGCATTATACTTCTCGGACTTGGTTCACTTGGCCCTTCTCTGCAGCACTGTCTTCATTGGCGATGAAATCAGAAAGTACTTTGTCAACAAAAGAAAGACTCAAGCCAACGGCTTCCACTATGGAGTCTAGGCATTGTTCGTCCGGAGGATTCTCTGGAACGTCCGTGTAATCTAGCAACAGTTCTATATAGTCACAATCTAGAAATAATAGAATAATAGGGTGACTAACAAGCTGCCACAACGGGCTGTAGGGGTAGGTTAGGTGTATTGGACCGGTAGTGGTTTAATTTATCGGAAAGATCGGGCATCAGAGTGTGAAATTTCTAGGGAAGTGGGACATCTAAAGCTAAAGAGACTTGGATAGAATGAATGTAGTCATCTAGCACTTGGGTTCTATATTTCATATACTTCTTAGGACAGATTTATGAGCTAGGTGGTTTTTTTGTGAGTATATCTATTCAGTATAGATTAAAAATGAATTGGATAATATGTCAAAATATAAAACTAGGATTAAAAGTAATTTGGAGAAGCTGTCAAAAAAGTAGAATCTGGATTGAGTAATGAATTGGAAAGGAATTATGGATTGTGGCACATGCATTGAGCCAGAAAATAACTCAGGAACTGGATCAAATTATATAAGTAATTGATATGACGTAAAATCTAATCGGAAGTTCATTATATGGTTAAAATAATTAGACAGAGGAATTGTGGATAGACCATAATCCTCTGAACTGTTGGTTACAACAGTGCCTCAAAACTGACATGTCCTCATAAACGTACGTGTCAAATCACTTCAAACAAAAACGCCATCTTAATCATTAGTGATATTGACTTACTACTATCTACTTAACCGAGCTTGCCTTATTCTTGGCCAGTGGCCAAGCCTTAAACCTCCTAAAAGTGGAATGATGCGTGCAAATAACGGAGCTTAATTATAATTGGATATCAAGGTTTCGGTGGTCCCATTTTGCAGGGATTCCTTCCGGAAAAAGCTGAAATGAAGTCTAGAACTTGGAGTGAATATTCTCTGTGGTTTCTCCGATTTTACGTCGTTATCACTAGTCCGGAAGTAGCCGAAGTAACTAATTATACGATTACCTAATTCTTTATTCTAGCAGAGATAGCACCAATAATCTGTACATGTGGAATCGAATGGAAGAATTCGTAAATTGGCTTCCCTTTCTTCTCATGCTGCCTTATTCAATGCATCCGTATTCACTGCTTACTTATTCTGTGGGGTACTCTTCCATACTATACAAATACAAATAGCGCGGAATATATTCCGATTAGTCACGGAAACTCTTTATAGTTCAACTACTATCATTGGTATTTCCAACTCAATATTCATAGCATCAGTGAAAGACCACTCTGTTTAGCTTCTTGCTTCTCTCCTCTTGTCGTTACTACCAAATCCGTCTGTTTATCCTGCCGTTTGAGCCCAATCTATTGCATCTACAGTCTTCAACTAACAAGGTTAACTATACCAGAACGTACTGAGAAGACACATTTGGCACTAGTTTAACGGTATTTGCCCATTCCAGACTTTCAATAAACTCCATTTCTCTCAATTCCGGCCAAAAAATCCCTACATCTGAACATCCCAGACCAGTTGTTCCATTAATAATCTTCAAAAATGGTCTTCCGATTCACCATAGACCACTGGCTTGGTCCCCATTTGCCCAATAACGTGCTCGATGACTTGCCCTACATAGTCAGACGGTTCTTGGGAAGACACGAGCCCAAACCACAGCACGATTACTACATTTGGATCGAGATTCTTCTCTCGACTTTTGTTGGAATCCTACTTCTTGAAGGCATATTCCGAAGCCACACCGTATTCAGTGCCCACCATGCCCCCCTAATCATTGCCAGTTATGGTGCTGGTGCCATCTTGTTGTTCAATGCGTCACTGGCGCCATTATCTCAGCCTAGAAACGTTTTGGTGGGTCATTTCATCTCGTCTTTAATCGGAGTATGTCTCCAGAAACTCTTTGCAATGGGTGCTTCTGATTACATGTACCTTGCTGGAGCGTTAAGTGTGGCCGTTTCGTCTGTGGCCATGTCCATTTGCAATTGTGTGCATCCTCCTGCTGGTGCCTCTGCTTTATTACCTTTGGTTGATGAAGATATAATGCTCATGGGCTGGTGGTATTTGCCAGCACAATTGGTGTCATCTGTGTGCATTATTGCCACCGCTTGCATTACGGGAAACATTATCAGAAGATACCCACTCTATTGGTGGACTCCAGTGGTTAAACCGGTCGATCCACCTAAACCAGATTTGGAAATTGAACTGACAATAAGTGTAATCGAAGAAGACGATTCTGATGCCTCTTCGATATTGCGGTATACTTCGGGCAATACCATCGAAATTACTGCCCACGCCATTTCAATTCCAACTGAATTGAAGGGAAAAATCGATTTAGAGCATTTGCAAAAAATCCATGAAGAATTGAAGAACTTACCGCCTCAAACTGTGTGAAATGAAGAATCACATCTGACCAATTGCATTTCATCGATAACCTACTTATTCGTGGCAATATTCATCCTCAATACCTTGTCATGACTATCTCCAGGTGAATTGATCTAATCTTTATATCTACATAGTTCTGCATTAATAATAGTTTTGTATTATCAGCTTATGGCCGAATTGTTTGTGAATAGTTGTAGCTTAGTGGCTAGAATTATTGGGTTTTTTTGGGTGCATTGTGCCAGCTCGCCTTGGCTATTTCGTCATCTTTGACCACTCCAGAGTCGCCGTTTTCCAATTTCTCAAAGATCTTAATTGCAACCTGCTCTGTAGATACGGGTGGACGTATCAAATTGTTGACATATGACACGCTGTTGCCGATGGTGCAATTTTTCACGGTATTTCCAAGAAGCACCAAAGAACCCAAAGCAGTACGGGGATTGACACCGCTATTAGCCTCGTACATGAAAGAGGGTCTCATGGAGATGAATCTAAGCCCTTTCTTGCACGAAATCTCGAACTCGGCTTCTCTTTTGGTGGTGAGATATCTGTCTGCAACTATAGGTGGTTTCTGACTGGCTGAAATGTACACATAGGCCAGGGAAGTTTCTGGGCCTTTAGCCTTGATGAATGCATCTGCCAAGAGCACTGCTGAGTCCCTTTGTAGCGCCTCAAAAGTGAGCTTGGAGTCTTTTTGCATGGGATTCGAGCCCTTCAAGGTGTTGGCCAAGATCTGGACATCACTCAATGCTCTGAAATTGGAGTTGACCACTTTCTTATATGATTGGTTTTCAAAGAGCATACCCACAGAATGCACCACGCTGTCGAATTGGCCCAATTTGGCTTGGTAAGATGCTGGTTCCATAAGGTCTGCAGATTCCCATTGCACTTTTCTCATCCAAGGCACATGAGTAGCGGCCAAATTGGCCGGAGGTTTTCCGGATCTGGAGAAAGACGTGACATTGTAACCCAAACGAACACCCACCTCGCATATCTTTCTTCCTAGGAAGCCATTTCCTCCAAAAACAGCGATTGACTTGGACATGACTGATGCTAGAGTGAGTTTGGAGACATCTTGAAGTGGTGTGTTGCGATGTGCGACATGCGACATTTGAGAGTAAGGGCAAATAGGATATGGAGATAATTTGCCAAATTTACACTTTATAACCTTTTATTGGTTTTTATTGCAATTGTACAGTTACTCGATGAATTTGGGCTGCTGTGAATTAGTTCAGAAAGCATTGAGATACGTGCTTTGAAATCTTGGGAATAAAATATAGTTTATGATGGAGCAAGGTATTTAGTAGTATTCTTATTCCTTTGTAATTCTACGGTGATGTTGACTACAAATTATTGATTATTAAATGGTCCATTAAATAGCGCTATAAAGATGAATTAAAAAAATTGCTTCATGAAATAATATGTTGGATACTCGAATATCTCTATTCGGTGCTTATTGGTTGAATTTCTTTCTGAAGATGACAAACTCTTCATCCTCGACCTCTTCTATGGATGGAACCTTCAGGATCAAAGAAGGTTTTGGAGATGCAGATGCAGAAGGAGTTGAGACAATTTCTGGCTCAGAGTGAATGGACTCAGTATCAGAATGGTCGTGGTCGTGGTCGTGGTCCTCGAATTGCACTTGAGTTTGGGCTGGAGAAGGCTTGGATTCGGGCTCAACAACAGTTGGTTCAGAAACCACCTTCAGAGCAGAAACAGGAGAAGTAGGCTTGGACTCAGGCTCGACAACTGTTGGTTCTGGAGTTGATTGCTTTTGAGGTGCAGAAGGTTCATTTGAGGCAGAATTGTCGGAGTTGTCATGATAGTACGATGGCATTCCAAAGACCTGTGAAAAGATGCCTTGAAGGAATTCCTGTTGCTGCTTCATGTGCTCTTCATAGGCAGCCTGTCTTCTTTCTTGCTCCTTTCTGAAGTTCTCCTCAAATTCTTGTCTGGCCTTCTCTTCGGCTTCCTTTCTGGCTCTGTAGGCCTCTTCTTGGGCCTTTCTGGCCTTCTCGGCAGCTTCTCTCATCTTTCTGGCCTTGACTTCGGCAATTCTTCTGGCCTTTTCGGCCTTCACTCTCTTTTCTTTCTCAGCAGCGAGTCTTTGAGCTTCTTGTCTTTCGGCCTCTTCCTTGTAGAGTCTTTCGGCCTCGGCTCTCTCAGCATCGGCTCTCTTAGCATCAGCTCTGTCGACATTGGCATAAGGACACTGTCTAAATTGGGCTTGTCTGAAAGGATCAAATTGAAGGCCAAACAACGAAGCAAGGGTCTCAGCGTCGTGGCATACCTTGATCTTCTTGGGGATGCTCAAGACCAAGACATTGTCGGCCTTGTAGTATTCCCAGTCGATCTCAGAAACCTTGATATCGTCGGTGTTGAATTGGAAGACTTTCTTGAAATTCTCTGGTACAGACTCAATAACCAAGTTGACCAACCCAGTAGCTGGGCCAAAGCCCTGTGGCTTGACGGCTCTGACTTCGTAGGACTTGAAGTCACCGGTGTTCTTGAAGATTTGAATTTGATAAGCGTCCTCAGTCTCCACCTTCTTGATTATCTTTGGACTGTTGGCAGCAGCAGCAGCTGCTGCTGCTGCTTTTCTTTGAGCCTGGAAATGTCTTTCCCTGTTCTGTTGCTCCTCTAAGAAACCGTAGAAGGAGTCGAAGTTAGGTTGGAATTGGTAAGCGAACATTGTTTGTTGTGATGTGATTGTGTTGATTGATGAGTAGCATTGGATGGAGTTGGAGTGGGCTTTATAGGTGAACTGAAGGCAAATGGAAGGCTCTAGAATTTTGCAGCCGTCATGTCACTAGCCTTGGTAAAGAAGGTTCCATGACTTTCCCTTTCTAGAAGGTTCCAAGACTTTGGTCACGTGATCGAGGTTTTAGGGTGCGAGTGGTACAAAAGAGGCTGTAGTGAAACGAATGGGGACTGACTATTCCTAGTACAGCCTCCTGCTTATCTTCTGATGACAAATGGAGAGTCTTGCCACCGTCTTAGTCTGTTAAATTTCCCAAATTCATGATGGGAGGCAAATGGAAAACTCAGATGCCTAATTATTCTAGACACAGAAAATGCGGAATACATGAAGTGGCAAATGTGGAAAAGGTGGGGTGTCGGTTTAAGCTATTAGGCTGGTGTACTGGTATTTACTAGGGAGAAATAATGGAGAAGAATCGTCAAAATGTGGAGATATGAAATTTTCAGAAATTCTAAAAGTATGCAAAAAGTACGAGAAATTAAAAAAGTAGCGATCTTACACAACTCACCTCAGAATAAATGCAGAAAAATAGAAATAAAAGAGAACACACAGAATCGCCAGAAATATAGGAACTTAGGGACTTAATTCTTTGTATCAACCAATTATATAGGTCATATTCCAGTTATTTCCGCAATTTCATTAACGGAATGCTGGCTGGAAGTCATCACAATAGCCCTGAACCAGGCAGAAGGAGTGATGCAGTACGGGCAAGTTCCGGCTTGCAAGGAGCCTACGTTTGTTGTTATATTCCACTTCCCGCAGAACACTCAGAATGGTTACAATGTCACAGAATGTGAGGTGGTTCTCAAAAATGTAGATTTGAGACGGAAATGTGAAAACAGGCTCTAGATTCAATCTATTGTTTAAATTCAGGCGGCAAAAAAATCTAGATCTACTCATCTTAGGCAAAAGAGCTACAGGTGGGAATGGTTATTAGCCTGACGTTCGTATCTCCACACTATCGATTGTTGCCTAGACAAAACAGCTTTGTATGGCCCAATGAGAAATACACGTATCCACCTATTCCGAAATTGTGCTCACAACAGAAAGAAACTACAGTCACACCAGTTGCCTTTCCCAGGCAAATACCGAGCCGGCATGACGCGGTTACTGAAAACTATCCGAAACCCAGAACAGAATTTACAGGAGCAGGGCAATAATGGGAACTTACACTTCTGGCATAGCAGGAGTGAAAGGAGGGAGTCATAGTAGTAGTATTAGAAGTAGTAGTTTGCACGTTAACAAAACAAACAAACAGACTAAAGTGGCAGAATCCCACAGTGATTTTCGCCCTACCAGGTGCCTTTTGAAAACTGTAGTCCGAGTAATAGTTTAATTCGTGTCCTGTAGTTCTACACACTAGCTATATGGCTAGACACATACAGACCCACATACATGAATGCCAGCTGGTGTCTACTGGCTGTGTGTTTTATACAGTCTTGTTTCACAAAGGCTAGATCTTGGGCTTTGGCAGGATCTAGAAACTGGAGCATCGGATACCGATCTCGATTGTGGCCATAATAAAGTGTTCACTGCGCAGTTCGGGTGCGATGGCTTTAGCGAGACGTGAAATGGGCAGGGCACGGGCGGGAGGATCGACAACATACACAAATAGCACCAACTATACAGAATAGTAGAAATATACGGAAAGATAGCAGCAATACAGAAAGATACTGGCATATACTATCTCCCTAGTAGTGGGACCTGGCATCTCGGGACAGCTGCCCAAAGCGGCGTGACACGTCCCCAAATGGGTCACGTGACCCAACTTCCGGCCCGCCTCGCACCCCCGGTTGTCCTGATCACCCGACTGCGCCCCTGCCGCCCAAGAGATATCCCTCGTCTGCACCTCCCGCATCCCTACTACGCGCACGCTGCACCAATTGTTCGCCCCTCTGCCCCTGCACGCTGCGCCTTGCGCACCCCCCCGTTGAGCCTCACTGTCTGCATCGTCCTCTGTCCTATTTTTGGCCAGTGGTCTGGCCTGCACACAGCCCGGTCGTCTTAGGTCCTGTAATTTCCACTAATATTCTTCTCACTTTTTGACCACCTCTTCTTCTACTCAACTACACTCGTTTCCGATGCTGCCTACCAGGGACTCGAAGCAAGACGCTGTCCTCAATGAGTCCGAGCCCCTTCCGCTTTTGGACGAGAAAAAGGCTACTGACTGGGCCGTTTCTGACGTCCAAGCTGGCCAAATCGAAGACTTGGCTGCCTCTTCCAACAGCATGAAGAAGGTCGCCATCTGGAGTCTCTCGTGTGCCTTGGTGTTTTCCTTGGCCGGTGTCTTCGCCATCAACAATCTAGACGCTGGAATGCCCTGTCCTCATCACAGGGGCGCTACCGGTGCACCCGGAGCCGGTGTCCAGGAGTCCGTGGTGGTGGTGGTAGAAACCCCTCCAGGCGCCATGGCGCTCGAAGTCCTCCAGGACAACAACATCGAGCACAACGGCCAGGCTGCTGCCGCCGTTGCCGCCCACAAGAGCTCGTTCTTGGACTTCTTGTCGTTGGACAAGTTGAACTTGTTTGCCAAGAGAGCCGGCGAGGACAACAACAACAACCTGACCGCCACCGGCGGCAACTCGCAAACCAGCGGAAATAACGGGTTCTCCTCCGATTTCGGCCAGTTCTCCGGCTTTGGCTCCTCCAGCTCCTCCAGCTCCAGCTCCAGCTCATCCTTCTCCTTCACATCCACAAGCTCCTCCAGCTCCTCCTCCACCACCACTTCCTCCACCTTCTCCTCCTTCAGTGCATCGCCCTCCTCCAACTTCCAGAGCTCCATTCCTTCCTCCACCACCAGCTCCTCCTCCTCGTCCAGCTCGTCCAGCTCATCTTCGACTGAGGCTTCCTCGTCTTCTACCGAGCCCAGCTCCCTGACCGAAGAGGAGACCTCTACCACCTCGTCGTCGTCCTCCAGACGCTCTTCCTCCAGCGCTCCTCCCACCACCCAGAGCTCGCGTCTGATCACCGTCTACTCCTCTGTCGACAACGGCAAGACCGTGATTGTCACCAGCACTTCCATCATCGCCAATACCGCTCTGCCCTCTGCATCGTCTGACTCCAACAAGAGCACCAACGGCGGCGGTGGCTTGTCCAACACCAACAAGATCGTTGTGGGTGTGGTCGTGGGTGTGGGTGGTTCGATCCTTATCGGTATCGTGGCCGTCCTCTTCTACTTGAAGAAGAGATCCAACAGACAGTACGACAACGGCGGCTGGACGTTCTGGAGAAAGAACGAAAAGGTCAGCAGTGACGACTTCTTGAGCGGTGAATTGGGTGTCAGAGACAGAAACTTCAACCAGGGTTCAAACTTTTAAAATAGCTAATGAAAGTGATATAGATGGAGCCCTCGTCCTGGGAGCCAAGTATGTTTTGATAATTTAATAACGAATAATTTAATCCAAAAGTGTACATGTTTAGGCAGCAACAGAGCTGAAAATTATAAGCTACAGTCCATTACATCCATCTCGAGATTGGATTCAGTATTGGACTCGAAACTGCTACCGATTGAAAATACGAATAACTGAAAAGAGCACCCAAACCAAGGACTCCATCAACGAGTACCAACAACTCCATCAACGAGTACCAAGAACTCCAAAAGACCAAATTTGATTAAATTGATACTAGGAAGGCAGATCCACAATTTGGGTGTTTTAGTGCATCGAGATAGCAACTTGCTTAGAATTTAGCAGAGTAACAATGCTAGTAATCTAATTATTGTTGTATGGATGTTGACGATGCAACATGGATAAGTGAGTGTGAAATTACTTTGTTGTGTTTACCCAGTGATTGCTGAAACTGCCCATGTTATCTTATCTCGTGAACTCAGTAGTGTTTATTGTATGGTGCAGTGAAATTCCAAAATTCTGATATGTACCGAGATTGTATGTATTTACCTCGTCAATCAAGTATTATGTCATTTGTCGTCAAACCGTTCCAGGAAAAATAGAGAATAGTGGAAGTGTGGATTCATATCAAAAACACAATGACCAGCCGATGCTATTGAGGAGGTTGTATATCGAAATTGTACATTGTTTGTTGTGGATTTTCCTTGAGGAATTGGATGTGTATTCTCAAATCGCTTTAGACATTGACTATATCTTTTGCCTTTAGCGAATTTAAACGAAAATAGATGAGGAATGTTGATACATAAAATAGATGAGAACTGTTGATACATACTCTACTAGATTTGTTACGATTGATATCTAACCAAATCTGTTCGCAATTCTGAAACTAATAAGAATTTACTGCACCCTGGAATATTTACTGGATATTCACCATTCCAGCCATTTTTACGAAAGGTGAAAATAAATGTTTGCCCACATTAAACAAGGAATCTTATTCAAATTCAAATAACAGTGCCTGCTTCAGCAAGTAGTTCAGATAGTTAAATTAATCGTAGCACCATTAATAATTATATCTAGGCAATGATTCCGGAAATTCCTGGACAGAATCCTCAAATCAGGCAAGAATTTTAATACGTCACCAATCGCAACAGGGGTTCATACTTGCGTAGCCAGCATGGTACCTTCTGACTCATTTGTACATTTTTAAAAGGAAAAAAAAGGTTGCACGCCTTGGCCAACGGGCCAACCCATAGACTAGGAATTGCTAAATCATTTGGCGGGACTAAACAGAAATCATCATTCGATTTACTAAAATTTTCATGCTCTTTTAAAACAAGTGAATTATACGATGAGACTAGATATGATTAGAGATAAATCTACTTCAGTAGATTGAAAAACAGGAGCCTTCATGTTCGATAAAACGGATCCAACATTGCCAGATTCAATCTTGCTACGGATACTGTTCTAGGAATCCGCCGTGGAACCGAGTCAGCCCCAGTTATCGCCTCACTCTTTAGTGTGAATATGGTACCAAATAATTCTCTACACGTCCTAAACTGGACCCTAAAGGCACGAATTCCGAAGGCCCTTGAAGTGTGGCCCACTGGAAGCATTTTGAGCCCGGAATAAATGGGGAGTCTGGTCTTGCCAATATTAATCTGACCTTTGGACTTGAACCATGGGGTGATCCATTCGCTTACACATACCCACACGGGCCAGATTCTTCGAGCTGACATTCACAAGTAGCCGATTTCGATAGCTAATGCAAGAATAGAAACGGCAATGTGTCAGTCAATCGAGATGGCGATGCCTATACCATCTAGAACCGATTTCGAAGTACCTCGATTTCCATTGCACCCAACGATAAATAAGTTGGAAGGAGACAAGAACTCGCTGGTACAGTGCAGGATACCCACATTCCCAACGGTGCCTAAGCGAAACAATTGTTTGTAGTTGTAGACGTCAGGCTCACCAATCTCCATAATTGACTAAATCGGCTAACTTTTGGAGCAATAAAATTCGCCAGTGGTCCTTTTTTGCCCTAGTAAAATCTGTGGAGGGTAGCCCAATCTGGAAGATCGTTGACGTTCCTATCTATCTACTGGAGGTGTGATAAATATTTTGTGGCTAATTTTCTGTTCCTACTGCAATTTGGTCCTGGCTACTTGTGGGTCGATACAGACCAAGGCATTCACGGAAATATGTCCAATTGGGATGTTAATTACAGAAAGGTGGGTAGGTGAGCTGTCATGCGGTCATTGGGCTTGGACGGCTGAGTATGTCGCCGTTTCCGCCTGAATTTCATGGAATATAGTGAAACATATTCTGTTCATTTCTCGGCCTATGAAGAAGCGGAAAAACACACAAAGACACCCGTATTGTATTCTCACGAGAATAGAAGTACCCCAGATTTTCCAGATCGTTGACGTACTTCTGGGACCTTGCAAATGGCATTGCAGTCGGCCAAGCCTGAGTGTCAAGAATTCTGCAAATTAGCCAATACTGGTCCTCCACCAGCCCCAGTTCCTGGCCTTAAAATATGGATTGCAAGCGATATCAGCCGTTTTCCAAAATTGCCCAACCAGAACCTGGTGGAAAATACCGGACCCTGACAGCAGCTGATATGAATCGACGTGTAACTCAATTATCCAGGCTATAATTTGACCAGCAGAAGCACCAGCATATGTGTATGGGGTGGATATTTTTTTGAAAGGACGGTCTGATTGACCCACCTGCATATTTTCCAGATCTGTCAACAACATTCAAGACCAGAATCTATGAAGATACTTAAAATTGCCGAGGATTAATATGCATCATGTCGCATAGTCTGATGACTATAATTGCAAATGTCCTGAAGTATGTTGCACCTGGTTTTGACGACATTTGAAGCGAAAGCGACGGAGAAAAGAGGCAGGATGAAATGGGGAAAATGAGGCTATCATCTGACACTAGCTGGACCCTGGACAAACTCTAAATGGGCCCTGGGCTCTCACATTGAGCCTCTCTGGTAATTCTAGTGTTGGTGCTGGATTCGCCTACTACGCACTGCAATGCAACGATGACACAAAGCCCACTCCGAAAAAATAGTAAAATGGGCCGAAAGAGAGCAGAAGTCCAGAACAGACGCTGGAAGACGGGCAATTGGGTTTGGAAACGGGACGTGACCTTACGGGGGATAGCCACTGCTTCTACTGTGCGCCCCATCGCCTTTGAATACCAGTTCCAGCCGCGCTGCGCTGGCACTAGCCACAGATGGACCCCAAAGCCAACAGCAGATAGCCGGGCCGTCTGCAGGACGCGCATATGACACCCTGCAAGGTCCAGGTGTAAAGTGGGCGTATTATTTGCAGATACCTCTACGGCTGCTGTTGTGTCTGCTGGGCCAAGGCAGTAGGGCCCATGACGGCATGCGTCGTACTCCTGATTAGATGCACCAACAATGTTGGTCCACATTGTTGCAGGAGAGCAACATGCACTAGACTGGAACAGAACAGGGCAAAATCCATGTTTTGGCAGGCCCCTTGAGCATAATGGGATGCCCTGGCCCTAGCCAGGGCATGCAAGCAGTCAGTCCAGGAGGATGGGGCACGGCCCAAAGCAGTAGCCGGAAGCTGGGTAGTAGGGCTGGGGCATCCGCCACAAGGGCGCGGGCTCGTGACTGCTGCTCGCGGCGCAACTGGCGCCGCCAGGGTTGCCATCAACGGTCGATGGGCATTGTCGCGCATGGTACGGTCGGCAGGTGCAGCGGACGCTTTGTGGCTAGTAGTTAATGTACCAAAGCAAGGGCAATGCAACTTCTCCATGCAATTGCCCATGCACCTGCCCATGGCCTTACCCAACCCATATTCCCGATTACTATGCCCCATACTCCCATTAATTTCACAGTCTTCCTCAATCCTTAATTTGATTCACTACGACGCACTGACGGCCTCCTCCATTGCTCCATTGGGCCAGACTGACGGAATTATACCACTTCCCGGTTGGGCTATAGTTGCTTAGCGAATCCGTGACTGTAGGGAAAGTGCCCCGCCTGCGTTGGCGGGGCCATGAGCCTGGCAAATGTCGGGCCATGCATGAGAAAATAATAAGGCAGTCCACCTGTGCAGATATGTCCATCAGTGCAGATATGGGGTCGTACCGGAACTGATCGCGATCCGTATTGGCCCGCCCCTTCTCATAGGCCAGGATCCTGGCCTGCCATTTTCAGCTGCTAGGGGCTACCGCCACTGTCATTGGCAAGGCGCCCCCCCGCGGAAAGACTGCCACAAACAAATCGTAAAGGACAGTAACTCTGAGACACCCGCAGTATTTTCTGGGGGTTAGACGCACCTCCCCACCCATGCCGTGCCCTGGCAGCATTTCCATGCAGACATTATGCATTGCTAGACACATGTGTGGCGATGTATGTCTTGGAATTGCTAGACCAAAAGACACGCACCCCGGCAATTTCCACGGTCTTGCTGTCCACCATCGCAGTCCGTGTAACGCAATCACCCCACACGGAAGATGTGCCCCCCTGTACCGTGCTGGGCCCGTCTTCCGGCTGGTTTTTGCCCCAAATCCCGTCTTTTGCTGCCGGTACTTTCGACCCTGGTCTCAGACAAAAACAAACACAAAGTGCGAGACATTTCCTGTCTGCCTGCATTGGTATATTAATATATCCTGGGCCTTGCCTGTGCAACTTTCACCTTCATATCACTGTTCTTTTGCCCTGGGTGTGTCCGTTTTCTCGATATTCCGTTCAAGTTCACTGTTTTTGCCCAGCTCCGTCCATTGGCCCACTACCGCCACCTCCACCTTCCCTCTAGTGCAGCGTCCGCTACTGTTTCTGCCCTTTAGGGCCTGCTCTCTCCCTAACCAGTCCCTGTCTGGATAGCCGCCATGATCGGTATTTCTGACATGTTGAACCACGACGGCGACATGCCGGCCCAGTCGGGCCTGCCCCGTCGTGGGGGCCACGGTCTCCTGGCGCCCAACGAGGCCGCAAATCAAAGCCGCGGCCTTGGTGGCAACCGATCTGAATCCATGGTGTCTCCGCGGACCAAAAGGACCAATGGAACTGGAGGTTACGAAAATGACTTAGATAATGGTCACAACGAAGGCCACAGCGAAGGGGGAGCCCTTTCCGACAAGGGCGCCCCCAATGCTGGCCATGCTGAGCGCCCTTGTGCTGCTGATGGCAGGGTCAGATCGTCCAGTCCCAATGTGTCAGATCGCGCTGCAAACGAGCCCCATCCTGCCAATAAGATCAACCCATCGACCCTGAACAACCTGACCAACTCACTGACATCGTACCTTCCTTCCACGTCCTCCTCCACCCCTTCGCTCTTGTCGCTGCTGACCTCCACCTCCTCCACCACCTCCTCCACGCCCTCCGTCTTCTCCCAGCCCCCCACGTCGGGCTCCTCCTCCGCCTCCTCCGTGTCATCGTCGTCCTCCACGTCGTCCTCCACCGCACCCAAGCAACACCCCCTTCCTGGCATCCCCTTGTCCCGCATCCACAAGCGTTTTCTCGCCGGCAAGAGCTTCGTCAAGTTGGCCATCCGCCGTAAGTCCGTCTCCAAACGCAACTCCAACCGCCACCCCTTGGCTTCCGTTGACAAACTCACCGAAGACTCTCCACTTCCCTGTCCCACGTCCAATGCCAAGCTCCACGTCAAGTCGCTCGAGGCGGGCCTCAAGGTCAAGCTCTCGCTAGCACCCAACCTCTTGAGCCTCTACCACTCGCTCATTCCCTTCACCACCAAGAAGGAGATCTTCTCCATCTACTGCGAGTCGTTGGCCGAGTGCAACGAGTCCATGGTCGGAACCCACGCCTTCTCCAAGAAGCCGCTCGTCACCAAGTCCGTCAAGCTCATCGACAACAACTTGGTCGACCTCTCGGGCTTTTCCAATAAGATTCTCCAGTCGTTCAACCTCATTGGTCCTGCCACCCACGACAAAGACACAGCAGCCTCCGACTTCAAGGACTCCGCCAAGTCCCCCTCCTACCCCACCACCTTCAACTCGTTGGACACCGCCATCTCTTCGCTCTTTGGCATCCGCCAGTACTCCATGATCCGCGTCACCCGCTCCACCACCGACGACTACGATGGCTCCGTGGTCCTCAAGTTGGAAACCGCCCATCCCGGCGACCTCCGCTTGATCGACGACTTCGATTTCATGGACGAGATGCTCTACAGTCTCGGCAAGCGCAATAGCGTCCCCTCGAACCTCTTCATCAAGAAGGTCGTCGCCCGGCCCCGCTACAAGAGCGACATGAAGATCTACCTCATTCCCCAGCGCTTGAACTGCGTGTTGTACACCGACGAGCGGATGTTCGAGAGGGACTTGATCAACGGAATCGTGGAAATAAACGACAGAGACGACGAACTCAGCCTTGCCAACCCCAATACCGATGGCTATGGCCGCGACGTCTTCGTTTCCTTCCCATACGTTCACATTGTCAAGGAATACAAGCGAATGCTTCAGTTATCGCAAGAATACGAGAAGAACGCTGCTCCAGCCACCAAGGTCGCACAATCGCCACAAGAACAGAACCATCCACCACCTAAAACAGACAATTCAGTGGAGCCTGATCTAAAGAGAAAAAGAATCAGCAACGACGCCTTTGTCAATTCTTTCGAACCTCTTGCACCACAACCAGTTCCCACTGCCGTTACCCATCCTCTTCCACTTACACATGTGCAATCGCCACTTCAAGGCAACTTCAAAGACCAATTACCTCCGGCAAGTCAACTTGCCAGCAATCAAGAGTTGTTGGCTCAACCCAATTCCACTTCTCTTCCACTACCTGCCAGTGATGCGCTTCTCCCTACGATGACACAAACTCCTCCAGCACCTCCTACGACCCATCTCAGCTCGCCTCAATTGAGTGGTCTGATAACGCCGCTTCCTCAATTGAGCTTGGCTCCTCAAGTTTCAAGACCATTCCAACCCCTGTTTCCGATAGTTCCCGTTATTCCAGATTTCAAGATAGAGGCAAATATGCCTGCGCCTTTGATTTCGTTGCCTCAATTGGGACAGGAAGCTCTATCTGGATGTGCGCTGCAACCGGCAATTCCCCGTATTACAGTGAAGAGCGAAGAAGGATCCAACCATGGTAAAATGTCTAACAGGAGCTTCATGAGATAATGGATACAAGATCCATTTGGCTGTGCTATTCTAACGATGTTACGATTTGATTAATAGATTTAATTTTCCTTCAGGTTGTTCCTGTTTCTCTTTTATTCAATTTTTCATGATCTATTTTTTTTTAATATTTGGGGTAAAGGTGTGGGTATTCTGATGATTAATATACGAGATGAAGACTGTGCTCTTCACTAAGAATAATAGTAGACTGGAAAGTGGTAATTTGAAAGAAATTGTATCATCAATTAAAACATTAGCAAACAAAACACATAACTTCACAAGAAACTATATAAACTCATAATGCAAATGCGTAAGGGTAAAGGGAAAGAAGAACCCATCCAACAAAGACTTTTGCTTATCGTAAGAACATAAGCTTAGATCATATCTAATAAGTATAGACGAAGTATTTTACATTTGATGCATCAAATCGAACAAAGAAGAAAGAACCAATTTAACATAAGCAACATCAAAGCGAACAAAGAAATCAATGAGTACTTAATATATGATGCATCTCATCGAAAATATTTGGCTAATATCACTTTACATAAGTACCGCTCAATATAAGAGCGTAAGTAAGAACAAAAATAGGCAATTTCGTATCATAATTAACATTCTAATTAAAAACTCAATTCAACAAAGTACTACGTAAAGAGGTAATTATCTTGTTAACTAAGAACATCCTACATAACGAATCTTATACTCAACTGAGTAATATAGATTAAACGAGGCAATATAATAGATTTTAAACGAGGCAAAATGAATATCAATTAAGAAGGCACTATTCTATCATTTATTCATATCACCAGTTACAACGTCCTATTTAACGATATATGCTCTCACCAGTTAGATCATCCTATTGAACGATATATGCTCTCACCAGTTAGATCATCCTATTGAACGATTTATTCACCTTTCCTACTAATAACATCCTATTGAACGAGGTAATCATATTCGAATGAATCCAGACCACTTACGATAACTTCTTTTTTCATTTACCAATAATAGACATAATATTCAACTATCATAATTCAGCTAAACACTCAACGAGACGTTCTCCTTGTTGACGTGGTGCTGGAAAGGCTTCAAGGCCTCGGCAACGTCGTTCTTGACAAACTTCTCAGTCTGTTGAGGAGCTCTACCAACAAAGGTGGAAGGGTCCAACAACTTGTCCAAGTCGTTCCAGATGGGCTTGAAGTACTCGGTGTTCTTGACTCTCTCGATCAAGTCGTTGTCACCGCCTTCTTGCTTAACCACAGCACTGGCCTGGTGAGATAACACTCTGATTTCCTCGTGGCATTCTTGTCTAGAACCACCCTTTTCGACCATGGCCATGATGATGTTTTCAGTGGCCATGAAAGGCAACTCCGAAGCGATTCTTCTCTCGATAACCTTGGGGTAAACCACCAAACCACTGGTGATGTTCAACAAGGTGCTCAACAAGATGTCGGCAGTCAAGAAGGCCGAAGGAATGGAGATTCTTCTGATGGCCGAGTCATCCAAGGTTCTTTCGAACCACTGGACCGAAGCGGTCTGAATGGCATCGTTCAACAAGCCTCCCAAGTGTCTGGACAAGGAACACACTCTCTCACATCTCATGGGGTTTCTCTTGTAGGCCATTGCGGACGATCCGATCTGGGACTTCTCGAAAGGCTCTTCGATTTCCTTCAAGTTGGCCAACAATCTGATGTCGGTAGCGAACTTGTGGGCAGTTGCACCCAAAGAAGCCAATGGAGACAAAACGTCGATATCAATTTTTCTGGAGTAGGTCTGGCCGGTGACGGGGTACACGTGCTCAAAGCCAAGCAACTCCACCACTCTCTTGTCCAAAGCTTCGACCTTGTCGTGGTCGCCGTGGAATAACGACAAAAACGATGCCTGGGTTCCGGTAGTACCCTTGACACCTCTTAAGCCAATGTCGTTTCTGGCTCTGACAAAGTTTCTCAAGTCCCACAACAACTCCTGGATCCACAACGTGGCTCTCTTGCCCACGGTGGTCAACTGGGCAGGCTGGAAGTGGGTCCAGCCCAACACTGGCAAGTCCTTGTATTCCAAGGCGAATTGGCTCAATCTGTCGATCACGTTGACCAATTTGGGGATAATGACATCGTAGGCGTCTCTCAAGAAGATCAAGTCGGCGTTGTCGGTGACAAAACACGAAGTAGCACCCAAGTGGATGATACCAGCAGCATCTGGACAAGTGTTACCAAACACATGCACATGGGCCATGACGTCGTGTCTGACGATGGCTTCTTCCTTGGATGCGGCCTGGATCTCCTCATCGGTGATCTCGAGGTGCTTTTTCATCTGTTCAATGGCCTCGTCCGAGATCATGTCGAGTCCGACCTCTTTTTCAGCAATGGCCAAGTTCAACCACAACTTTCTCCAGGTGGAAAACCTGTTTCTGAGGGAGAAAATCAGGGACATCTCGGCCGAGGCGTACCGAGAGGATAATGGCGTGGAGTACTTGTCGAATTCACTCATTGTGGGGGTGTTGTGAAGATGAAAGTTGAAGGTGAAATATTAGATGAGGTGACGGTCACGTGCGAGGATGAAGAAGTGACACTATAGTTAAAGCAGGCTGGGGAGTCCGTTTAGGATATTAAGACAGACGAATGGGTGTCACTGGACGCAGTCGGCTGGAATCTGTACCAAAAGTGAAAACTCTGCACAGACAAAGAAACGGGGCCCTTTTATAGATTCTTGAAATTTGACTCTGGCAAAATTACAATTAATGAGGCGGCACGTGACCCCAGAGATAAAGTGGAGCCATTTTATGGGGTGCTGGACCGCCGGGGTGGTGGATGTGGGGCCCGGGCAGGATCTGTGGGGTGTCTTCTGTGGAATGGGGTGTCACTGGAGTTGTCTGGTGGTGTTTTGGGCGTTTTTTGGGCACAACGTGGGCTCATACAATTGGAGACAAATGAGGCCGTAGACATAATGTAGGAAAGAAAACGGAGGTGATAAAGGAAGGAAAACAGAAGGGGGGTTTGACAATTGGTGGAAGAAGTTTCACCAAAATCCCAACTTCTGGGTATTCAGAATGTAGGTCATTTCATAATCCAATATAATGGACATAAACATGCCATTATCTAACTTGACCATGCAAAGAGTGCATCGCGGTTCAATTCTACCACTGGGTGCTTGGCCAATATTTGCCATCATAACCATAAATGAAAGCTGATCAATTCCATACTAACTCATGGAATTCAATCGATTGAAAATGGCCATTACACTTCCAATGGCCATGAAAATACACCACAACGCCCACAGACACCCAGAGATTCAATTGGAACCATTTCCAGCACCATTGCATTACTTCTTCCCAACTTAACACTACCTCCCTTTCACTTACTGGGCTCTTCTCCACCGTCCTGCTCCAAAAACAATGTGTAAACCGCACCCTTGAACAACGTGTGGATCAAGCCGATCTTCATCTCCAAGTTCCGCATGTTTTCCGACAACTGGTTGGCAGAACCGGCGTTGGAAGAGTCTTGAACTGCTGATTTCTTCGTCAAGTGTTGGATTTCCGCCGAAAGTTCGGTGAGTTGTTTGGCCAAAAGGCGATACTGGGCAAGGACCTGCAGTTCGAGGGGCAGGAGGAGGCCACTGGGGTCGTATTCGGGAAGGACAGGCTCAGACATGGAGTAACGCGTTGTTGTTGATGTTGAATCACGTGGATAATATGATGATTTGAAGTGGACATGTGAACAAGATCACGTGGAGCCTTTCAAGATGTTGGGCATGTGACTATGATCACGTGTAATCTTTGACAGGTGATAGCAAGGAGACCTTACTCACGTGTTTATGGAAACAGGTGATTTCTATGAACTCATGATGTTTCATGGCACGTGACAAACATTGCTATCAGTCACGTGGACCACTACACGTGACCATAAATCCACGTGACTGATATTTCATTCAAAACACTTGACATTACCCCTTCCTACTTTCCATGTCCCAAACTATCGCCAATGGCCCCAATGGGCTTGCAGAAATGCACCAGGCCAAAGAAGAGTCGGCCCAGGCCGCCACAAAAGTTACAAATGAGACCGTTCCTTCACTTCACCGCAAAAGACGGCTCATTAAAGGCTTCTACGGTTCTAATCCACTCAAGTTCAAGCTCTGGTTAGCTGGCCATATGGTCACTTTAGGCTTTGGCTTGCTCTTCCTCGTGCTTCAGTTCCTTCGCATTAATCGCTTCTACATCTGTCTGATCTCCTACCGGTTGGCATTGCTTGGATCCATTGTGGCTCTTACGGCCACCTTTTCCCATAAGTTTGGCTTGCTGTTTTTGCCTTCAGCTACCACGTTGATTGCGCAACAGAACTTCCAGTACATCATCCTCGCGGTGGTGTGGATCTTTACCTTCAGATCCACCTTC
Source organism: Suhomyces panamericanus (assembly GCA_030582475.1). Lineage (NCBI taxonomy): Eukaryota > Fungi > Ascomycota > Pichiomycetes > Serinales > Debaryomycetaceae > Suhomyces > Suhomyces panamericanus. Next base: position 105,012 of record JAKTXI010000037.1, read on the forward strand.
AAGCTTCTTCCCTTCTTCCTCATTGCCCTCTTGCAAGTGGCTGCCCAGAAGGAGATCAAGGTTGTTTCCAGCCAAGCGCCCTTTTTGGCTTCGGTGATTGCCTACGATGAGTTGCTCCTCATTGTGTATCTCCTCTTGAGAACGCTTTTTTTCAGAAACAGCTCGGGCTTCCAATTGTCGTTGTTCTTGATCTTCTACTGGTTGAGAATCCTCTACAACAAGGAGACCAAGACGTTGTTCCAGACGCTTGTCGACAGATTGGACGGCAAGATGACGGGAATCAAGAACCCCAAGGTGCAGCACGCGTGGACCAGAATCAAGCAGTTCTTGGAGGACAAGCAGCACGAGAACTCATTGGCAACCGTGGCCCCCAAGCCAGCCAAAAAAGATGCTTAAATATTGGCAGAAATCAGTGGTCAAATTATGAATTCAGCAGAATTTTCAGGACATTGTCTCTGTAGGTCTGCTTTGGCTTTTCCCAGATGGAATTGATCTAATCAATAGCCATGAAAAAAGGATGTCAAGTTGCTTGACCTGTACCAAAGAACGGACTCCAAAGTGAGTCTGGACATAAAAATATCATTGTACGTAACGAATGATCTCAATTGTAGGAGTAAATAGAGAGAAGACGAGCTTAACCAATATCGACCATATTTGGATTTTAATAAAGCTAGTGAAGTGCTTTAAATTACATGCTGATTATTAGGAGTGCACTGTATTTGGACATTATCTTAGTTAGTGAGAATCAGCATTATCAAAGGCTGTCGATTAAATTCAAATATAAAGAGAAAACAACACACCAAATACCAGTCACATAGCCAATTCAGTCAACTATATCACATTATCCCTATAATCCCCCATTTCCCCTTCTATACTGTCCATTCCCCTAATTCCATTAATTTCCTGCATCTAGCAACCCCAGTCTAAATCCAAAATCTCACTCCTTTAACTTTCCTCTTTATCACTATTACTATCAGTAGAGTCGACTCCTGGCAGTAATTCATCATGTCTTCTCATCACATCTACCAATTGGGTCACTTGCCTATCAAGGACCACGTGTTTTCTCCAGACAGAAGCTTTTTGGCGCTTACTAAGGACAATACGGTGGAGATCTACCAAGTCACCAACTTGAACCAGAAGCCCAAGTTGTTCACTGTTTTGAAGGGCCATGACAAAACCGTGACCTCTGTTGACATCTCACCCGATGGAGCACGCATCTTGACCTGTTCGCAAGACAGAAATGCCTTGGTTTGGGAGTACAACCCCACTGCTGGCGAGTACAAGCCTACGTTGGTTTTGTTGAGAATCAACCGTGCTGCCACCGTCTGCAGATGGTCTCCTGACGGCACTAAGTTCGCCGTGGGCTCCTCGGACAGAATCATTGCCGTTTGCTATTACGAAGCCGAGAATGACTGGTGGGTGTCCAAGCATTTGAAGAAGCCCATTAAGTCCACCATCACCAGTTTGAGCTGGCACCCTAACAGCGTGTTGTTGGCCGCCGGTTCCACCGACGGCCATGCCCGTGTTTTCTCCGCCTACATCAAGGGTTTGGACGCCAAGCCAGAACAGACAGTCTGGGGTTCCAAGTTGCCTTTCCAGACTTTGTGTGGCGACTTTGTCAACGAAACCGGAGCCTGGATCCACGACGTCTCCTTCAGCCCCGACGGAAATTCGTTGGCGTACGTCTCGCACGATGGTTCTATCGGTGTGGTTTACCCCGAAGGCGAAGGCTTGCCTCCTAAGGCCATTCTCAACGTTAGAACCAACTACTTGGCGTTCAAGAGTTTGGTCTTCATCACCAACTCCAAGTTGGTGGTGGGTGGCCACAACTGTAATTTGATTGTTTTCGAGGGCAACGAGCAGGAATGGAGAGAATCCTACAAGATTGAGACCCAAAAGGACTTGACCAAGGACGTTCCCGCTCAGGATGAGGACGAGGAGATCTCATCCCACCAGGCCTTGAACATGTTCAAGCAATTGGACTTGAAAGGCAGAGTCAACAAGCCCAGTGCCGGCTCCAACAAGGCCTTGAGCACCATTCACCAAAACACCATTTCTACCATTAGAGTGTTCTCTCCTAATCAGGTCAGTACTTCTGGAATTGACGGAAAGGTAGTCATTTTCTCCATCTAGACAAATAAAGGAACATTGATACAATGTAGGATGAAGAGATTCAAAGGCGATTGAAATCAAAGTAACATTTTGGTACGAAGCAATATTACAGATTTAAGATCTAGAACGAGGTCAATATTACAGATTTACATTCCAGCACGATGTCTATATTACACATTTGAATTCTAGCATGATACCAAAGAAGTAGTTAATAGTTTTGACAGGTTGGATCTGTCGAAAATAGACTTTTCGTTAATAAAGTAGTTCTGTCCTTAATAAACAGATCTAATATTGGTATAGAAATTCTTTTAGAGAACAGAACAATAGTGATCAGAGTAATGGTTAGTTCAACATCGACAGAAGCACATCATCGATAGAACAATTATCATGAACGAAGCAAATGCCAAAAAAATAGAATGTGGGCTTTATAGAATCAGTAGTGATTCAGTTTTCACTCCAAAATCCATAGAGGTGGTATTATTTTGGAGAATCCTCCAAAATCACAGTTTGTAGTTCTCAGTATTCAAATCAGCCTTTTGAACAGATTCAAACAGTCAGAACTTCGTAATCGTAGCATCAAATTCAACATTCAATGCTCGAGTCACGCTAGATTGTCTACTTTTACATTACGTCTCTAGTAGCCTACTCCAGAAAGTGTATGATCATCAGAAATGAGCTTGGTATATGGTTATCTTCAGGAATTTTTGGTTCAGAAGCAGAACTGAAAAATTTGTTTTTCATCATAAATCATACTACTTTCCGGCACTTGGCGTCCCAGAATCTCCTCAGTCACCTAGAAGACATCTCCTAAGGATCCTGTGTTAGAATCTTGCGAGAGTGTCGAAAGCTAATGGTTAGTACCAACTGGTGCAAGAATGCTAGGGTCAGATGGTGATGCATGTATTATCCATGGCTCAGGGTTCACCGGGACAGAATGTTGTGAAACAATCATCATTTAGTAGCATTTTGAGGGCACATACTCTCTAGAAGTTAGCACTGTCTCGGTCCACTGTGGAGGCCACCGGGTCATCTAGTCATAAACGAAGAATTCCTTATATTTTTGTCCTGCATGTACATCCTCAGTCAAAAGTTATATCATTGTTCTTAATCATAGATGTGGTGTCTCCAGAGGTGACATACCATTTTCTGGTAATTTTCACTGGGCATTGGCTTCTTATATAGAAAAGTGCGATGTCCGGGTAACGTTTTTTTCATGCGAAGAAATGTCAGGGCATAGATGCCAACAGTAAATGCACAGTAGGGGCAGTTTTGGGCTTCAGTTAGGTGTCGGAGTGGTCAAAAAGTCGTAGTCGTCGTTTGGTGACATTTTTTCCAACTTTAAAACAGGAAATTTGGCCAAGTTCTCGCAATTGTACAGAACTCTATTGTGCATCTCAATGTGGAAAGATTGAAACACGAAACACCCTGACGGTTGGTGCAGATTGCACGGGTTTCAGGGCTGCACGAGGCAGTGCTGTCTGTAAGGACAAAGGTTCGATACGGACATGACTGTTCGGTCCACGTCCAAACCGGAGAAGATGCCCGAGACACGTGCCTGCGCAGTTCCGACTTTTCAGGTAGGGTCTTTCAAAATGATCAAAACTGAGGTTAAAGAGTCCGGAAATAGACCATTATGTTCAAAACGCTTCTCGCATCATAACCCAGTTCCATCCGTGTCTCTATCCCATCTCCTTATCCTGCCCGTCCCCTTTTACTCTCCCACAACCCCGAGACCACGTGACTGCACCCTGCCCTATATGCGATAAGCCTCTATCACAAAAGACCCTTTCTCCTTCGATAGCCAATAACAATTCCGTTCTTCTTGCAAAGTATTCATCTTTCGTCCTCGTCTGCACCAACCCGACCCCATTTACTCGTTTTTTAGTCCGAATTCCTGTTCCTGGCACTCCGAACTCGGGACATTTCATTGCGGCACTGTATTATAACCAAACATCCGAGGAAGCCAGCGTTTCATTCTTCGCCCTTTCTTTCTGTTTCGTGGCACTGGCAGATCCGTTCTAGTTGGAGAAACACCTTCGGAGTCCTTTTGAGTATTTCCGGACCTTCCACGTCTACATTCTCGTCCCCTTTCTCCAATTGCCCAAGTTCATTAATGACGGAACCCCATGAAAACTCCGAAATTTCGCCTCTTTTGGGCCACGACATCAAGAAACTGGAGGCCCCGTTGTTCGGAGCCTCCAAAAAGTCGTTTTCCTCCGGCAATTTGAAGCGTATGAGCAACGGAACGTACACCACACCTTCGGAGTTGAGACACCCCAATGCGTCTCCTGTTTCCAACGCCACCGACGCATCCCAGGGGTCCGACTCCCATCCGTACCTTCCCCGTCGTACCTCCATTTCCATTAACGAACTTCTCCGCTACAACTCGCCGGCAGCACAGCCCAGGCCGCCTCTTCTTCACCAGCTTTTAGGAAGCCATTATCCAGTGAACAACGCCAATCCTGCCTTTGACAGCACATTTCTCATCGGAAACACCAGCAATTTGACGCTTCCTATTTCCAAACATGGCCATGATGCCGCCAGTATATACTCCATGGAGTTTGACGACGCCCAAAGGCGCCAAATGCTCAGTTTGATGAGACCCACCAGATTAATTGGAAATTTCACCAGTCTCTGCCAATGGTTCGATTACTTCACGGAAACCGACAATATCCGCAACAAGGACCTCCGTGAGTACTACGAGACCCAGAACACCCTCATCCTGCGCTTCCTGGCCATCGATAACTTCCTCGATGCCGGAAGAATTCACTATAATATGTTGAGCAATTACGACGAAGTCCGGCCCAGGGCCTTGAGTACGGTGGATGAAGAGGCCCTAGTTCTGTCGCCACTGCCCTCGCCGTCCGGTCTGCCCAAAATCATGCATTCTACCGATATTCAGAAGGACCAGAGTGTTCAATCTACGAATTCTCGCTATTCTCGCCTCTACGACGTTCCTGGCAATGTTGACAACGAAGGGGCGCAGTTCTTGGGCTACAATGCCGAGGAATCCAGTCAGGCGGTGTACACGGCCATCTTGGTCAATTTTTTCATCAATTTTCTCTTGTTGGTGGGTAAAATAATTGTGTCTCTTTTGACCAATTCGTTATCAGTGGTCGCCTCTTTGGTGGACTCCGTGTTGGATTTCTTGTCCACCTTCATCATCTACATAGCCAACCGGCTTTCCACGTCCAAGGACTGGAAGATCCAGCACTCCTATCCTGTTGGAAGGTCGCGTTTGGAACCATTGGGTGTTCTTGTGTTTCTGGTAATTATCATTATTTCCTTCTTCCAAGTGGGCCAGGAAGCGTTCAAAGCTCTTTTCTTCAGCAAGCCTGGAGACAGACATACAGTCCAGATCGGAATGACCGCCATTTCTGTGATGTTGTTGACCATTATCAGCAAATTGGGCTGTTACGTGTGGTGTTCCAAAAGCAAGTCCAGTTCGGTCCAGGCATTGGCACAGGATGCATTAACCGATATTGTGTTCAACTCAGTGTCGTTGGCTATGCCCACTGCGGGCTATTTGCTCGATATCTGGTGGTTTGACCCATTGGGTGCGTTTTTGTTGTCGCTCTATATCATATTCATTTGGTGCAAAACTGCCTATGAACATATTGACAATTTGACAGGTGCAGCTGCCGACCAGGTGGACCACAAAACCATCTTATACTTGGCTTATCGGTTTGCCGAGTCCATTAAACAAATCACTGCATTGAAAGTGTACCATGTCGGTGATAATTTGAATGTTGAAATCGACTTGGTGTTCGCAGTTGATGAATTTAATATGTCACTCAAGGACTGTCACGATATTGCAGAGGCACTCCAATACTCCATCGAGAGTTTTCCCAATGTGGAACGGGCCTTCGTTCATATTGACTACATGGAGGGCAATTTCAAGGGTCATTTAAATTAATGAATTTGAAAAACAGGGTAAGATTTACTCCTTAAGATTTCAACTGGGGTGGATGAGCATTCCACCATAAATTCACATTACGGCTATCACAGGTGGTAACAAAACAATTATTAGTATTGCTGTTGTGGGCTGGTTAAGGTTATGCTTTTTTGTTTGGTAAAAAAATAGTTATTCTAGAATTGATTTTTAGACTTCAAGACCAGAGGTACAATTAACAAGTATCCGATGTCAATATATTCGAATAGTATGGAAATACTGTAGTAATGGCTATGTAATGATAGAGAAAGTAATCATTCCATGACAAAATGATCTATTGAACGAGAATCCAGAATAATCTAGTCTAAAATGAGGTATCTAAACCCTTGGTTAGTTACATGAAAAGAAGCAAACCACTGGCAACTTCTAAGATAAGATAAATAATAGTCTCCAAAAGCGCTGGGAATGCACTTTCATATTTTCAATAGTTAGTGTAGACTTAACTAATATTAATTCAATCTCTAATCATTTCCAATAATTAATATTCCAGCGTCGATTATCTGAGAATATTCATTCCCAATAATTAATATTGCAGCCTCGATTATCTGAGATTATTCACTCACGCATCTCTATACTGTTTTCAATAATTGTACAGCTCCCATTATCTTTTAATCTTACATTCACCAATACTATACTATTAATATACACTGGCTTTTTTACTCTTTCATTCTTACAACAAGGCAACAGCAACAAGACCGATCAAGGCACCGGCTGGAGCAAGCACGTAGGCCTCGTTGACGGAAGCCTCAGAAGAAGTAGAAGCTGGAGCCTGAGAAGAAGTGGAGGATCTGGTGCTGGTGGTGGACTTTCTGACAGAAGAAGAAGAAGTGGAGCTACGGCCTGGAGAACTGGTGGTGCTTCTGTCCATTTCGGAATGTCTGTCAGAAGATTCCATGGACTCTGGAGCAGAAGAGGCCTCGGCAGAAGAAGACTCCACTGAGTCGGGAGCAGAGGCATAGACAGCAGGGCCATTGGAGTTGACAGTGGAAACATCGTCATCCTCGTCGTCATTGTCGTCATCATTGTCATCGTTGTCGTAGTCTCCGTCATCGGGACTGGCTGGTTGGGCAGTGGCAGCTGGTGCAGCTCCATTATCAGTAGGAGCTGGAGCAGCAGGCTGGGCAAGGGTGGCAGGAGGTGGGGCATTGTTCACAGCAACAGGAGTGGCGTGTGCTCTTTGGGTCTGGATGGCACCAGCAATGTCGGCCGTAGCCTGGGCAATTTGGGCAGTGAGACTGGCCTTAAGAGAGTTCAAGTACGACATCTTGTTGGCACCGATGTCTCCTCCGGCCAAGGCAATGGATCTGAACACAGAGTTCATGGACGCTCTGTCCACGGTGACCTTGTCACCCAACTCGGCAAACAACGAATTGATCTGCTGCTGGTTGGGGTCGTCCTGGTTCTGGTTCTGGTGCTGGTTCTGCTGGTTCTGGTGTTGGTTCTGGTTCTGGTTTTGATTCTGGTTCTGGTTCTGGTTTTGGTTTTGGTTCTGATTCTGGTGGTTGTTCTGGTCCTGGTTCTGGTCGGCCACGGCAATAGCCAACAAGGCGGTCAAGGGGAGCAAGGTGGAGTACTTCATTATTGGTGTTGGTGGTTGCGAAAAGTGTAGAAACTTGATGAAAAGTAGCCACTACCACCAGCACTCTTGCTTCTTATATACCCGGCTAGCGTCCCGCCACTCCAGGGTCATGCCGTGATGACTATCATCTCCATGATGCATAATGCACACCAGCAGCAGCACCGCCTGATAGCATGGCCAGATGATGGTTCGCTTCTGCGTCCACTTATTATTCCCAAACAGGCGCCAACCGGCCACAATTGGGGCAGCATCTGGCGAGGAGGCATGCTATTGGTCGTCCAAATATAGCAACACACCCTCCAGCAACAATTGGAGCACTATGACAACATGGTGCTGCTCAAAGGTCGCCGGTGTAGCATCATAACCTGCAACCTGCCAAGGCTGTACCTGCTCGTTAGTGTCCTGCAGAACCGGCAGCTGCAGAGATGGGCCGATGAATATTGCCGGAAACGGAAGGCCCGGTGATGGCTTCGTGGCGGGCCCTGCCTAACCCGGTGCAACTTCGGGGAATTCCGAAGCATCTCGCTTCATCGGGCGGTTTTGGGTCCCCGAATTCCGCTCCGGTGTTTCCCCGAATTACACCGCCGGCCTGTACCTGGACAACCGCCTGGTACAGCGAAGTGGGGAGATGCCAGTGAAGCAGGCGCAAGAGTCACACCTGGACATAACGGCCGGCTATCTGTGCCTAGTTGTGAGTCGGTGACTCTGCAGAGGTTCTGAACTTTGAAATTTTTCACTGCGACATCACCAGATGAAGAGGGTAGAGCAACGGCGTGAAGGTGGAAGGGATGTTACTGTGGCTGATGTGGGGTCATGATCGTCTTGAGATCCACCTGCTGCACAGGCTATCTTTGGTGTGACTACAAACTTTATGAGGTCTGTTTTTGCATTGGTACCATGAAGTGACTCCAATCGAGAATGAATGGGCAGTAAAGGAACGACTGCCAATAATAGAATAGTGTGACAACGAGCTATCATAATCATAATAGACTAGTGACACTTGGATATTATTCTCCGGTTCATTCGCTACCTTTCCTTTGAGAAATAGTTCAATTCGCTTGGAGATTACAGCAAAATGTCTATATTGACTAGTCCATTCTGCTACTTTCTGCAGTTAGCTAATTCAGCAAAAGCTCGTCTTTATTCCAATACTGCTTCTAACAATTAATTCAGTAAACTTGAGATCATATCTTACTTCTGTTACATTATTGACACTCCCTTCTTGTATTTATTCCTACTAGCTATATTGCTGGTGCTAGCTTCTCTTGTCCGTTCCAAGTAATTTAAACTACCTCAGTTCCAGCATTTTCTGGTGCTAGCTACTCTTACTGTTCCTAGTAATTTATACTAGCTCAATTGCTAGTCTTCTCGGCATTTGAAGTTGGCACTCTACATGCACAGGCTTTTCTCTTCTGTTCCACAAATAGCTCACTTCGTTCGCTATTCGTTCGCTATTCGTTCGCTATTCGTTCCCTATTAGCTAAATGGAGGCTACCAACTCTTCCAATCCCCCCTCCAAGCCCCTCTCATACCTCTTAATCAACAAACTACTATAGCTCTGCCCTTTTCCAACCGCATGCAACTTGTTAATTAATTCTCTAAGGTCGGCTACCCTCCCAACCAACAGGTTATCCACCTCGCCTTGTCCCGATTCAGCAAGCAATTCCGTCTGCTGTGTCCGTACCAAGTACTTCAACATTTTAATTAGACACATTCCACAGAAGTAGAAGCAGAAGTGTATCTGGTCCGAGAGGTAGGCGAAGTACGAGTCACTCTCGACCACCTGGATAAATCGCACCACATTGTAGCATTGGTCAAGCATCTTGATTAGCGAGGCCTTGTCACAGAAGCTAAAAATAAACTCCATGTTATTCTCATCATACAACGCAGTCCTTGCGTCGAGTTGGGCCATTGTCTGGTTCGTCTTGACAAGGAGAGCCTTCTGGTAGTTGTGGGCGTAGTAGATAATAAACGTGCAGAAATGGTAGTTGAGCTCGACAAATTGGAGGGGCGTTTGGCTAATTAGATACTCCCATTGGTCATACCATATGCGGACTTCCTCTTTGACTGCCTCGAAATTGGCCTCGCAATCTGCCAACGAGGTATAACTGCCGTCTCCTCCACTATTATTGAGGTTTAATTGAACAAAGTTATAGGCAATAAGCAAAATGCCGATTTCACTGATCATTCTGCCGTCAAAATTCGTGGAAGATGAAAGGGCCAATGTCGACGTGCAATAATTCAACCGGATCTCGTCTATCACACACAGACGGCCCGAAAACACACAGTTAATCAAGTGCACCAAACAGAGATGGTTGTATATGCGGAGCACTGTCAATGTGTGGTGTTCGTTAGAGTCCAGCTCTTCTAATAATATGGATTGAGAGATTCCTGGTGTCGAGGGAAGAAACGACGGAGTGTTGAGAAAGGAAGGAGAAAAGGGCATTTCAAGTGGGTCTGTCAGTCTGTGTTTGTCTGATGAAGTTGTGGGTGGAAAGAGCGTTCCAAGAGTGCATTTGGACATGAAGATATTCAAGCCTATGCTCGATAAGAACCAGGGGTCCAAATTTAATTCCAGTAAGCGAAAACTGGGGTTTTCGAGGTCAGCTGAGTCTTGGCCCAATAAGTAGCTAGAATCGTCGATTTGTGCCGATGCTTCGCTCATACTAGAACTCAATGAAAAGGCGTAGATGGATAATATCACGAGGGCCTGAAGAAACTCGATATCGCCCTCAAACTGGCCCTTGAACGAGGTGTATCGGAGTAAGTTCTGGTTGATTTCTTTGGTGATGTGATGGCCCAAGCGAATGAAGGTATTTCTTCTGGTAATTTTCGAGTCATTGGTCTCTTCGGAGGCCAGACTGGTCGAAGAGAATCTTAGTGCTAGAGCACAACATGTGCTCAAAAGTAACGGCGATTTGGGTCGGATTCGTTCCACCAACTCCTTATCGCCAATGTGCTTAGGAAACAGCACCCAACGGCCGTAGTTTCGGCGGAAATCGCCCATCAATTCGACGGCCTGATCTTCCGAAAGAATCTTGAGAGAAATCACATCTTTGGGTGTAGAAACCGGACGAATGGTGGAAAGCTTGAGCAAGTTGTGGATGGGCGTGGGAATGTTCTCCAGTACCTGTAGGTTCGACACCATGGCAAAAGGACTGGCTTTGAGTGAGTTTGTGGGAGACTGAAAAGTTGGATGTTCTCCAAAATCGCCACCATCGGTGTGTTCGTGGACATTGCCGTCATTCAGGAACGCAGTGGCAGCATCAAGAAGCAAACGAGCGTCCTCCGTCCTCACACAGCCGTTTCCTGACTTGAGGATCGAGAGCACTTCGGAGATTCCCGAGTAGATCAAGTCCAACTTGCGGCTGGCCCCTTCCTCAATATGCGACGTATTGGTGCCGGAATTCAGGTCAAAGCTGTGGAACGAGCACAGCTTGCTAAGAAACGTGCATCGTAAGCACGAATTGGGGTTTTCTGGCGACTTGAAGCACCTAGTCTTCTGTTTTCGACACAATTCACAGGCCTTGAGAGTCCGAGAAGCCTGGGCTAATTTGCGGTTCTCGCTGACTTTTGAATAGCCTGATTTCTGGACCGAGTTCGGCCTCTGTTTCTTTGTTGTTTGTTGGTCTGAAGTTTCCATAATGGATGAAGGAATTGGGGATAACGCACACTGATAAGAAGTCCAGGTATGTTGGTAATTGTCACGTGAGTTCTCTGGCGTTGATGGGGAAGGAAGGCGAAAATGGGCAAAAATGGGCGAAAATGGGGGTTTTAGGGGATGGGGGACGTTATTTGGGGCTTAGAGGGTATGGGGATGTCTTTTGAGATGATTCTGAACTTGAATGGTGATTTTGGTGCAATTCTTTCAATGCTCATTTTAAAGTGTAATGTCCTCAATAATTAATGTGAATTGTAATGAAACGACCTTGGCATAAATGGGACGTGAGATCAGAGTATTGAATTTTGTGATTTGAATTATTTGATCATTTCATCGAGTCTGTTCTCAATTATTCATTTCTGCTCATTTTTAACTGATCAAAATTTGACAAAACTTCATGTATTGGACAAGACTGACATTTCACTCTTAGCCTAATACATGTTAATTTCGGGCCCAGAATACATACATGACCCTTGCCTCCAATTCACAAAACTATATAGCTTACCTTGTCCCTTATTAATGTAACCAGTGTGAGTTTGACTCCCCTGTTCAAAATCAAGTGATCAAAGTCGAGTTTGCCTTCGTACCTTAGTATTCCCAGTATCTGATTGTGCTTATCCAGGACCATCATTTGACCTGAGAATTTTACCTCGTAATGGTCATTCTGAAATTTGGGCTTAGCCACATGTATGTCGCCGTTGAGTATTCCCGGAGGGTCGAGTCGATTGAGCTTGAGTCCTGCCTCGATCAACGCGTCGTTGATCGATCTAACCACACTAAATGGCCTGAGTTTCCAGGCTGGACTTATTGAAACAGTGCCATTCTCGTCCCTATTCATGGCGATTTCAATGCCAGAGAAGCTTGGATCTACTGTTTCTACCCAAATTTCGAACTTGGAAGGCAGTTCCACTATCATGGGCATGCCGAAGATCTTTCTGATCTGCATATTTGTAGAGAGCTGTTCAAGCATAGAATAGGTGATGTTTTCCTTCTGGAGAGTGTCAAGATACACAGCAAGACCCTCCGAAGGCGATTGGCCCATTTGAAGTAGCTCTGTCTCCATAAAATGCAGAAACTCCGTGTCCACGTATCCAAGACCTGAAGGAAAGACCAACTTTTTTGGATAGATCAAGTTTGTGTTGAGCCAAAGTGGAAGAAAGAGCTTTCTGTGGAGTTCTTTGGACTTTTTGAATTGGCTCCATTCGATATAGACGTAGAGTGACATGGCAAACGTGGTGGAAATGGCAGTCAACGTCAACACTGTTCTTAAAGGGAGACGACGGTACGCCGAATTAGGATCGAAATGGAGGTTCTGGATCTGCAAATTGGGTGGAGATGAATAGTAAGAACGCCAGCAAGAACTTTGAGTATGAAGTTGAGGCCTAATTGGCCTTTTTGGTGCCATTCTGTGACTTAATCTGAACATCTTGGTAAGTAGAGATATCGCGTCACTTAGAAAATGAAATATGGGGTAGGAAAATGTACCATTAAAAATACAGACTAGAATCAGTAAAAGAGAATATTATAAGATGAAGGGGATAAGGGGAGTTATTTATGACATGCAACTTGATATAGGTTCTAATAGTATTCATTTAGTATAGTGAAGATTGGTATTATTTAGAGATATTGAAGAGATGGTATATTACTTTTAGGTAGCTTGCTAAAATGGTACAAAAGAGAAATCACGATTTGTATAGATTTATGCAAAATTCATGGAAAAACTGAAGGGGACAGAAATCTTTATATTACTCTACTCCAGAAGAAAGAATTCAATAGACATCTATTCTGCCTTTAGGAATCATATTTTTATGATGTGCTACTCAAGTGTAAAGTTTTGTGAATTCAATAGAAAATGACATCTCTGATCTGATTACTTCTTATGCTTTATACTATCATCTCGAACTGATTTCTTGTTTTGCGTTCATTATTACATTGTACTTGTCACCAGAATGATCTTATTAATTCAGCTTTGCAGTTATGAAATTCACTGTTATAGCCGTTATTGCCTGTGTGCGTTCTTTAATATTTTTACTCTATCGACTTTATGGAAATATTTCATCTCGTTGTGCTTTGTCAATACGAATCACTCGGATTTAGGCACAATACGTTATAACCCCTTAAACTAGTTCAATATATATTAGTAGAAGTGAAGACTTTCAACATTGTCTATTGAATATAAAAAAAAAACCAATCTTTGCACCTGAAATAGTTATGTCTCTACCTACCTTCTCTACTCACCTGCAACTTAACTTTGTATTATTCAGTTCTCAGTCAAGGAAAAAGGATGTTCTCAAATTTTCTCATTGCTTGAACAACTGAAAAAGAAAGCACATATATTTTATCTCCTAAATGAACACGTTAACTCTCTATAGTTCTCATTTCTTGTGCTGAACTCAAAAGTACGGAAATCCTCAGCGAGAAACTATAAGGATGTCCATTAACTGCAAAATCTGATATATACATCGTTCATCATTTAGTGTTCCAAACTCAGTTTTTCGTAAAGTAAATGTAACATCCATTAGATGCACTGTGCTTCTATCACTCGTGCTCAGTGAACAAAACCATTCTTAACTAGGTCCCTTTACAGTGGCGATGTTACATTCAGGTATAAAATCAACGGAATTCAGTCCCACTAGTGGTAAAAATCTTATTCCGTAAAGTCCGGTTGTGTACCACTTTCGCCTTGATAAAGTTCGCCTTACTTCTCTCAATATGGAACGCAATTTTCAAGCTGAATTTTCTAGTGACCCACACTTAGTTCACCTAACAGGTTCTCAACACAGGAGCATAACTTAAAAAAATACTATACAGATAGAGCGAATGGTTCTCTATTTATTCTAAACGGAGAATGGAATTTCGATTGCAAACTATCACACTAATGGCTTTCTAAGATTCAAACTTTGTTTTTCTACAAATGTCTATTTTTTGCGCTTTGTATTCTAAATTCCTGTCACTTCAATCTAGCGTAAAAGTATCGAATCACCTAAAAGTTATCTACGGGTCTGGGTTGGTGTGGCTTATGATTTGTACGCCGTACATTATAAAGCACTGGTAACTACAGTAGTGTTGTATCTTAGGAGGAGCATGTATGGCACCTTCAAAGAATCGGGTTCTATTTATGTCCAGAGGTTGCACTTATGCCTGGGTGCAAAAAATTCAAAATGATTTCATTAGCAGAAGTACGTACACTTATGTGTCAACGAAATCAACACTAACCCTAGGTATTATCTGTTCTCGATAACCCACAAATCAATTGGAAAAATATCATCTTGGGTATTACAGTTGGAGACTTTGTCTTCAAACGTTATCTCCAATACCGTCAATACCAAGTGTTGAAGAAGAAGAGTCCACCCGCTTCATTGAAAGCCGAAATCAAACAGGAAACGTTTGAGAAGTCACAAGAGTACTCTCGTGCCCAGTCAAGACGCTTATTCGGTCGCCAACTCTTCAACTTCATCCGAAACGTCGCCATCATCAAATTCGACTTGTTGCACCAAGTTTGGTCCGCTGCTGGTACTATTTTGCAGAAATCTGTTCCATATCTACCAGGTTTTGCTGGAGGAGTCATTACCCAATCCTTGTATTTCATGGTGTTAAATCTGCTTATCGATACCGTTTACTCTGTTCCATTCGAGTACTACTCGAACTTCGTTTTGGAAGAAGAGTTCGGCTTCAACAATCTGAGCTTTGGTTTATGGGTCAGCGACACTGTCAGCAATTTCTTAATTCAAATTGCTCTCGGGCGTCCTTTGTGGGCTGGTCTTTTGAAGATATTTGAATATTCTGGAGATGCTACTTTAGCTTACATTTTGGAGTTCCTCCTCTATGCTCAGTTGTTGGCAATGACAATCATCCCCATGCTTATTGAACCAATGTTTAACAATTTCACTCCATTGGAAGATGGAGAATTGAAGACTGCGATTGAGAAGCTTGCTTCAAGTGAAGAATTTCCCTTGACACAGTTGAATATAGTTGACGGTTCTACGAGATCGTCACACTCCAACACTTACTTTACTGGTTGCCATGGAATATGAAACTTGTATTGTACGATACTTTAATCGACCACTGCACCACAAGAGAAACTGTTGCTGTTGTGGCCCAAGAACTCGGCCACTGGAAGCTTTTTCACTTGGCCAAGAGCTTGGTCACAACAGAAGTTGATCTCGTGTTTACGTTTTCGTTGTTTTCTGCTTTCATTCGGAACAGCTCGCTCTACAATTCTTTTGGTTTTGTCGATGTGCAACCTGCCTACATTGGCTTTTTGTTGTACCAAGAGATCAGTACTCCACTTTCCCTGGCTCTTAAATTGGGGTTTAACCTCATATCCAGAAAACACCAATTTGAAGCTGATGCCCATGCAAAAGCCCGTGGTTATGGTGAGACATTGGCCATTGCATTGATAAAATTACAGAGTAAGGCTTTGAAGATAATAGTTGCCGACCCTGTATATTATGCCTACTACAACTCCGACCCACACTTACATGAAAGATTAGAAGCACTTGGATACGTTTCAAAAGAGAAAGTTGATGAGATCACATCATTGAAACATGAATGTTAGCACACCTTGCAAGAAAGAAACATGTTGAGTATGTAGAATGTCTGGAGTAATTTAATCAATGAATATTATCTCTCTACATAGCTCTGATTCCACAATAGTAATACATTGGTGATTATAATACATAAGAGAGCTCCTGCCCCGTGGCAGCACTCATACAATAGACGTTCATGAAAACAACATTCGCCATGAATGATTCAAATACAATGTGAATAATAATTCTCTGTGTGGTTCGAAAGTGTTGGTTTGTTCTGTTAAGTAAAATTGAAATGGTAAAATTGGCAAGTCTCGCTTAACAATCAGCCCAGTCTAATTCTCCAGCATCAAGTTTCTCGAGCATTAACCGGAGTTCTTCTTCGGCCTTGAGTTCTTCTTCCTTCGAAATCGTAGGTTTTGGTTCGGTCTTTGGATTGTCTCTTGATGTGTGCAAGTCACGGCCCTGGTGGTTTCTGCTATTATGGATGTTGCTGTGGTCTTGGTGTCTGAGATGGCCGTGGCTATTTCTGCGGTCATGATCTCTTCCATGATGGTCTCTTCCGTGGTCTCTTCCATGATCTCTTCCGTGGTCTCTTCCATGCTCTCTTCCATGGTCCCTTCCGTGATGATCCCTTACATGGTGATCCCTTCCATGGTGATCCCTTACATGATCTCTTCCGTGGTCTCTTCCATGGTCTCTACTGTTTCTGCGGTTCTTCTCTTTCTCTTTGTGGCCCTTTGTCTGCCTCAGCTTGTTCCTGTCCTCTGTTTCTACCACCAAACCCAATCTCTCGGCAAGAGGGTTGTTTTTGAGCGCACTGGCTCGTCTTGCATGGTCTTCTTCTGGAGACTCAGGAAGAGGATCCACGTTTCCTCGAGAAGAAGGCGGAGTGATGGGGTTCTTGGACCGGTCTGGCGTTCCCAAACGGGCTGCCAACACTTTGCCTGCATCAGACATGGGCGGAAGTGTGTCGGAGTCACTGGAATCGGAGGTTTGTTTTGCCCTTGGTCGCTCTTCACGATGTCTGCGTCTGTGGCTGGAATGATGGGATTCGTGGTGTTTTTCGGGACGACCGTTTCGAGAGGAAGTCCCTGCAGATGCTGGAGGGCTGAGAAGCTTGGAATTGGCGTTGTTTGTGGCCTTCTTTGGCGAGCTTGGAGTAGAAGAGGAGGATGGAGCCCATTGGCTTTCTAGGGCACCCGAGGCCGCTGGAGAAGCGGGTTTTTCGGGTTTTGTGGCCTTCGAGGGCGAGGGAGTCTTGTTGCCGTCCTGGCTGACTGCTTTCTGCACGAGGGAGGCGTCGGTGGCCCATCTGGAGACCAACCCTGACATGCCTGGATAGTTGAAATGTTGGGTTTTGTGCAGGACGGCCTATATTGAGGTGCGAAGTAGGTGAAGAAGCACCAACGCAGAAGGGAGCTGTATTTCGGTCGAATTGGACGATTGCGACACAAAATGCACCGAAACGGAAGGATCGAGGCAGTTCTGTAGATGTGCCGAGTTTGGCCGAGTTTCACCGAGTTCTGGGGAAACTGAACTGGTACTGAATCTGGCCATTTGATGCCGTCACATGATGGAAGTGAAAAATGGCATAACAGGCACAGGATTATGAAGGAGCTTATAAAGGGGTAAGAGGAGTGCCGAGAATAATCGCACGCAATGTATTGTTATACGTCTAGAGATTGAAAAGCACGGCCCGCTTCGGGAATGAATAGAATAGAATAGTGGGGTGAGATTATCTGAAGTGAAAGCGAGAGTCGCCTGTCAGTACATACAGATAATACAGTTATTACAGTTATTACAGTTATATACAGTTGTACACAGTTGTGCACAGTCATTGTAGATCATTTAGATCTATGATTGAATCATCTCCATTCTCTTTAATCTTTCTTCTGGCATTGATCAGTGCCTTTCATATTGTGCATTATTTTATTGGGCCCTCTTGTTCCTTGCCAACCCTGCAAACTCTGGCGTTATGAACCCATACTAGCCAGCATCAACCAATGCAGGGAAGGATCGGAGAGTCACCCCACTGAACCCCTCTCCAAATGCCATCAATGCCGAAAGGCACCTCGTGTATATGGAGGAAGGTGAGTTGTTCTGTTGATTTAATCCTTCCAGTTTATTCAGAACTTTCTGATTATTGAAATCTGGGGAATTCCGCTACTGTGTGTTTGTGTCCATTAATATTGGAGGTTCCAGATTCCGGCTCCCAATTCTCGGATTGTTGGAATTTTTCACCAAAAAGTGAAGAAAAGGGGAATGGAGAGGGTGAACAAAAGCACTAAAAACAGCTATTATTCTTGACCAACCAATGTAGACACACCTCTATCTAGTCCCTTACTACTAGGTCCATGCATTTGCACCCTCCAGCCTCCATTGGCCCCCATTGGCTATAATGCACTTCCTCAACTCCGATTCGCAGTAGTTCACCATCTGGTTGCAAGGATGTAGTGAAAAATCGTCAAAAATGGAGGTTTTTGGACGGAAAAAACAGCAGAACACATCCCAAACCCTATGAAAAACACACATGGCGAGTTTCTCCCCTCCCAACCTACCCCATCCCCCTTTTCACCCTACATACTCATTCCCTCTTTTCTCTCTGCTTCGACCTTCTTCAGCCGTGCGGAGGCGAGAAAACACGCAAAACCCGCCCAATTTGGCCCCAACCGTGGACCGCCGCTTCCCCACAGCCTGCCGCCTCCGCCACTACACAGGCAAACACCAGACGGCAGCACAAGAAAGTCTGGCCAACGGCCCGGCGGAGATCACGTGACCCGGGACTACCCAGTCCGAAAAATTGCTTACATATAGCGCCTATTTCCCCTGTTTTACTCCCTACTTTCTTCTCCATGTCTTTTTCCGATTTCTCCTTAACCAGCCAATTGCCAGCCTGGAAGGCCTTGCAGGCCTCCTACAAGGAACTGGGTGAAAACTTCAAGGTCAACGAGGCCTTCCAGAAGGACCCCCAAAGATTCGAGAAGTACACCAAGACCTTCAAGAACCACGACGGATCCGAGATCTTGTTCGACTTCTCCAAGAACTTGGTTGACGACGCCATCCTCGCCCAATTGGTTCAATTGGCCAAGGAGGCGGGTGTCGAGAAGTTGAGAGACGAGATGTTTGCTGGTGCCAAGATCAACTCCACTGAAGGCAGAGCCGTGTACCACGTTGCCTTGAGAAACAGAGCCTTGAAGCCCATGAAAGTGGATGGCGTGGACACTGCTCCTGAGGTGGACGCCGTTTTGCAGCACATGAAGGAGTTCTCGGAGCAGATCCGCTCCGGCGAGTGGACCGGTTACACTGGCAAGGCCATCACCGATGTGGTCAACATCGGTATCGGAGGCTCCGACTTGGGTCCTGTGATGGTCACCGAGGCCTTGAAGGCCTACGCCAAGCCCGGCTTGAACGTCCACTTTGTGTCCAACATTGACGGAACCCACATCTTCGAGACCCTCAAGAGAGTCAACCCCGAGACCACCTTGTTCTTGGTGGCCTCCAAGACCTTCACCACCGCCGAGACCACCACCAACGCCAACTCCGCCAAGAGATGGTTCTTGGAATCGGCCAAGGACCCCAAGCACATCGCCAAGCACTTCGCTGCGTTGTCCACCAACGCCGAAGAAGTTGCCAAGTTCGGCATTGACACCAAGAACATGTTCGGCTTCGAGAACTGGGTCGGTGGCCGTTACTCCGTGTGGTCCGCCATTGGTTTGTCCGTGGCCATCTACATCGGTTTCGACAACTTCAACAACTTCTTGAAGGGAGCCGAGGCCGTTGACCAGCACTTCCAGGAGGCTCCTTTGGAAGAGAACATTCCTGTTTTGGGAGGTTTGTTGTCCGTGTGGTACAACAACTTCTTCGGCGCCCAGACCCACTTGGTTGCTCCTTTCGACCAGTACTTGCACAGATTCCCTGCCTACCTCCAGCAATTGTCCATGGAGTCCAACGGTAAGTCTGTGACCAGAGGCAACGTCTTCACCAACTACCAGACCGGTACCATCTTGTTTGGAGAGCCAGCCACCAACTCCCAGCACTCGTTCTTCCAATTGGTCCACCAGGGTACCAAGTTGATTCCTGCTGACTTCATCCTCGCTGCCCAATCCCACAACCCTATCGAGAACAACTTGCACCAGAAGATGTTGGCCTCCAACTTCTTTGCCCAGTCCGAGGCGTTGATGGTCGGCAAGAACGAGGAGCAAGTCAAGGCCGAGGGTGCAACTGGCGACCTTGTTCCTCACAAGATCTTCTCTGGTAACAGACCAACCACATCCATCTTGGCCCAGAAGATCACCCCTGCCGCTTTGGGTGCTCTTATTGCCTACTACGAGCACGTCACGTTCGTGGAGGGTGCCATCTGGAACATCAACTCGTTCGACCAATGGGGTGTCGAGTTGGGCAAGGTTTTGGCCAAGGCCATCGGTACCCAATTGGAGGACAAGGACGCCGTCTCCAACCACGACCCCTCCACCAACGGTTTGATCAACCAATTCAAGAAATGGTCTCTTTAACTAGAAACGTACAAGTTGTGAGGGACGTTGAAAAGTATTGATTATACAATGATGTCGCCTGCGGCTTGTTGACTAGGTTGAATGACTGAATGTCTGTACACGTACGTCTACTGTGTAACAATAAAATAGCAATGGAAAAGTGTAGAATTAAGGAGAATTAACAGACTATTAATAAGGAATGCATAATTATGAGATGGTTAGTATAGTGTTGGAACGAAAACGTGGAATTAAAAAAGAGATCATTAATGAAGACTGCATAATTATTAATATGGAGTTGCAACGGAAACACGGCGAATTACTTCGAATGTGACCACTCCAGAATGTATGTCAATACTCCAGAATTTATGGCCACTCCAGAATCTATGACCACTCCAGAATTTCGAGGTATTATCATACTAGGACGAGTTTACGAGGTAGGTTGGTTAATGTTCTGAATGCGACCATTGCAAGTGAATAATAATACTGAGTCTCTAATTTCTCTGAATTTCAATCCCATCTACACTGAGATTGGATTGGAATATTTTCACACTATGCCCCATATTTCCCCGTTTAACCCAAATGCTTATTACTTTACTACTGTCTATCCAAATCCCAGTACAAATCTAAATATCTCTTCCTTTTCTCGCACTATACCATTCAAATATAATTAAATAATGTGCTAAAATTCACATATTCCTCCATTTCGACCCATTTTTCATTCATTATAACCAAAATAACCACATCCAATCATCTAAGTTCCAAGCTTCCCCACCTCCTTCCCTCTCCTTCCAACTCCCCAATTTCTATCTCTCCATCTCCATAATCTGCAGGATCGAGATGCTCAAAAAATTATCACCATCTCTACTTTCTTCACCACCACCATGTCAGACGAGGAAATCGTGATGGAAGAGCTCGATAACCCATTGAGAGTGATCATTGTGGTCAACTCGCCCGAACATCCCGAAGGAGAAATGGAAGAACGGCTTCTAGACACCATCCAGAGCTTCGATGACATGAACGAGTTCTTCGACAACTTTGACGAAAAAATAGCCATTCCCAACGAAGGCCACATAAAGTACGAGGTTGGAAGCGATGGTTTGGTGGTAATTGTCGTGGACAATCTCGATTTGCGCCAGAAGGCGTTGGAGTTCATGGACGACTATGTTGGAGACGAGAACAAGGAGGCCAACAAAGGGGACAAGGAGGAAGGAAAAGACGACAAGGAGGAAGAACCCCAGGCCAAACGGTCCAGAAAATGAGGTTGCATAATTTATAGATGTACATTAGAGCATTCTACGGCGGGGATATGATTGAAAGGAAGATAGAAGAATGGTGAGAACTAGAAAGGTTAGGGTCAATCTAGAAGAAAAAGGGATAGAGGTTCAGAATAGAGTAATTGAGAGAATCACCGTCATGAAATAAATGAAAAGATCCACCATTAAATTGAAGATTCAACATCATGAAATAAATGGAAAGATCCACCATTATGCAGTAAATTGAAGATTCAACATCATGAAATAAATGGAAAGATCCACCATTATGAAGTAAATTGAAGATTCACTATTATGAAATAAATGGAAAGATCCACAATCATGAAATCTTGAAAGAATAGGATTAAGGATATTTAGATGTTCAGGTCTAGAATCTCTATTGCGAGGATCTCCAAATGAGGCTTCTGTCCAGAAGATCACCCATTGCCATAGATTAATATCATGAAAATATTATTGAATTGTAGGAAAAGAAAAGAAGGTAAACGGATGTTACGGCCGAATCTATGGATCTGACATTTTTATATTTCATTTGCATGAAATCCTATTCTGAATGACTGGACTAAATTGATATAAAGCTCCTTCTAGCACTTGATGACCTCGGAAACTACCACTTCCAGAATTTCATCTTTAGATTTGCTGAGTCTTGTCTTTAACTTTGGGTCAATTGACCAAATAGTCAATTTCAACGAAATTGATAGTAGAAAAATGAAAAACTGACAAAAATCTGCTTTCATCTCAAGCTGCGCCTTTCTATTTAGCCTTAATATACCATACATACTCTCGGCCTATTTATTGTCTTGGTGTCTTTAATCCCAATTCTCACTTCACTCAAACCATTAAAATCAACCAAAAACCACCATTTTTGATACGGAAAAAAACTTCAACGTACCCAATCGCCTTTCCATTACAGCCATATCATTTTCCACACCTTTAAGCACTTCCTTTCCTTTAGAATATACTTCTTTCACCTTTGCAACCACTGGCCTGCGCACGACTCCTCACATATCAATCAACTCAACTTAATTCTACTCAACTCAATTACAACTCAATCAACTCACTTCATCTTATTCCAATTCACCTCCTTTTCCACACTTTTCCCAATACATCAACATAGACACCATGGAAGACTGGAGAAGAATCGATATCGACCAATTTGATGGCGACCACTTGACTAAGGAAGAATTGATTCCGGAATTGCCAGAAACCTCGCAAGCCGAAGTGGCAGCTTTGTCCCAACAAATCAGAAGTGCCTTGAGTTCGGGCCAATTCTTGGACGCTTTGGCCCTTGCCTTGGAAAACCCTCCCTATAATGCATCGGAAGCCACCAAGAGCTTGCATTCAGATACCGTGTTCGAGACGTTGTGCTCCATCAAGAACAACCGCAGTGACTTGAGCTCAACCATCAAGCAATTGACGCCTTCGCAGCAGGACAACTTGGTCAAGTACTTGTACAAAAACATGGGCACCACCGCCGGCGCCAAGCAGGGCGGCTTGTTGTTGAGCTGGTTCGAGAAAACCGTGGAGATCACCGGCTTGGGCCCCATTGTCCGGTTCATGTCAGACAGAAGAACTGTTTAGTTTACGAGCAGAGACGACGACGGCCAGCAAGCTGGAGCGCAACGAATTACGGCTCATTATATATTTGTTACAGTATATCAATAAACAACAGGGTATTAAAAAGGGTATAACTAGGACACAGAACAGGAAACAAGGAATGTGGCCAGGAAAAAGAGAAAAAGGGGTGAATCACCAAACAGAATATAAAGATCTCAACGATTAGAACCATGGATTGAAATGGAATTAATTGAAATTATTTGACCTGGATTCAATTGAACTAGATCCAATTGAAGGTACTGGAAAGAAGAAAAAAAGGGGGTATCAGAATCAACAAAAACACGGTATTAATTACCTTTGGAGGTATCAGAGAAAGGGGCCACTCCTATTGAATGGGGGCCGCCTTGTACTTTGCCATTGTCACGGTGGTGCCGGGATTGGAAGTCGAAATCTTGCCAATCTTGTGCTTGTGCTTGTTCTTGAGCTTCTTCTTCTTTTCCTTGGACATAGCATTGATCATACTTTTGTAACTCTCCTTCATCGAGTGTGCTCTGTTGTCGGACTTCGAAACGGTCAACACTTTGGTAGGAGAAGAAGGAGGCATGGAATGCGTCGAGGAAACAGAAGAGCAGGTGTCGTGCTCCATAAGAGAGCTGTCTCTGCTGCTGCTCAGACTGAACATATGGTCTTGGAAAATGTCGGAAGAAGCATCAAAAGGACGAACCAAGCCATTCAAACTGGAGTTCAAGTCGATATTGGTCAAAAGGGGCGATTTAATCTCTTCAGCCAAATCTTGCTTCAACTTGTTGATGGTTTCGTCTTTGGATTGCACCATGAGCTCGTATTTTTGGGTAAAGTGGTTCATCGAAGTGGTCAAATGATCCTTTAAATCATCTAACAGCGACTTCAACGTGTCCCTTTCTTCCTCCAATTGAACTATTTGGTCATCCTTCGACAAAAGCTCCGACGAAGTGTTGGCAAGCTCGTCATGAAGATCTTCCATCACGGACTCTTGCTTGTACTGCAATGTTCTTAATTCGCTTCCCAATTGAGCAATTTCTTCAGTTCTTTGGTCAATTATTTCATGTAAACTGGTGATTTCGGTTTCCTTCAGAGAAAGGTCTTGTGTAATGCCTTCAAGCTGGTTGTCCTTGATAGCAATTTCAACAGCATTGGAAACACTCAAGCGACGGGATTCCTCCATAAGCCTCTGTTTCTCCTTAGTCAAATCCTCGACTCTTTGTGATTTGAAGCTCAAAGAATCTGTCAACTGTTGAATCTGGAAACCTAGGGCCAAAATCTCTTTCAGCTTTTCAGAAACAAGAATTTCAAATTCCAGGATTTGCTCATTCTTGTTTTGCAACTCTTGTTTGAGAATTTCGCATTCATCATTGCCTTGCAATTCAAGTATTTGCTTTTCGTGAAACTTCATTTCTTGATGCAAGTTTTGGTTTTCTTCAACTAGAGAATTGATCTCGTTTGCCTTGAAATCAATTTCTTGATCCATAACAGTCAACATCTCCTCTTTGGAAGATAAGGCAGATTCCATTTCTTCCTTGATTTGAGTAACCAACATCTCGGTATCTCTCAATCTAGAAGAAAGTTCCACATTTTGAAGGTGACTCTCTTGTAAACGAATCTCTCTTTCCTCAAGGCTTTGGAGAAATCCCTCTTGTTCATGCCTCATCAAGGCATCTTTTTCAGCAATAGAATTCATAGCAGCTTGGTTATTGGCTTGCATCATCATTTCCTTTTCTTCAAGTTGTTTCATTAAATCAGCAATGATGTTATCTTTCGTGTGCAATTGATCGTTCTTTTCAGCAATGAGGGCATCCTTAATGCTGATCTGTTCGTCTTTCTCCATAATCTCTTCGTTCTTCTCTGAAATCTCTTTCGTGTTTTCCAAAATGATCACTTCTCTTTCAGATTCTCTTTCCGTCAACTGCAAGTTGCACTTCTCAAATTCCATGTTCTTGCTCTTCAAGATTTCATTCTCATTGCGAGCCTTACTGCATTCGAACTTCAAGCTGGCGTGGTTAATTTCAAAGAGTTCCAACTGGTCATTGATTGCGATCAATTCAGTAGACTGAATGGAGTTCATATCCTTAAGGTTCAAGTTTTCCTCTTCCATCATCTGCAAAGAAATCTTTAGGTTCTCAATAGTTCCCTTGACACTGGAATGGTTGCTCTTGAAGATCTTGAAAATTTGTTGGATCTCGTTGATTTTTGCACCCATAATGTACTTTTGCTGAGAAAGAAGGGTTTGATTGGTGGAGTTAATGAACTTAAGGTCATCAATTTCGGCCTTCAAAGCCGTTTCAACCATTTGAACGTCCGACTTCAACTTCAAGTTCTCGGTTTCCAAGGACTTCACGGCCTTCTTGAGATCAACAGAAGTGACTCTAGTAGTGGTTGGAATCTTTGGTCTGGTAAAGTTCTGGCTCTGGGATTTAGCAGAAGTAGAAGCAGCAGTAGTTGCTGGCTTGGTAGGAGCTGGTGTTGAGGTGGCAAGTGCCTTTTCCTTTGGAGTGGACTGGGCCACTTGTGAAAGCTCTTTACCAGTCGAAACTGGAGAAAGACCCAGTAAGCTTCTTCTCTCTCTAACGGGAGACGAGTTCATCTGGTGCTGGGCAATTCTGGTAGGAGTATCGAGGAGAATGCCGGGTCTCGACGAATTGGCAGATTTGGGTGCAAAAGACGTCTTGTTCAAGGAGGGCACCACCTTGAGCTTGGCTGGAGTGTTCAATTTTCTCTTCAAAGCGGGAGTGGAAGAGGATAAGACTGGCGACAGTCCCCTTCTGGAGGTGGTTCCCGAGGCAAGGGTGGGTCTAGCGTAGCTAGGAAGCGATACTGCTTTTTTGACGGGAGATGACAACGGTGAGCCCAACTTGAAGTTCTGGATCAACGTGGCGATGTTTGTCAATGCGGACTTGACGAGCGACGCATCGCCGTACTGGTCCAAGGTCAAGACGATCTTGGTGTTGCGAATGGGGTCGTTCTTGAAAATCAAGTTGGTGATAAAGCTGGACGAACGGCCGCTGCTGACCTTCTTCGTCAACAAGTGAGTGATGGAGGACATGCTCAAGTTGGCGAACGAGTTGGACGTTCTTCCGGGACTCTCGACGGCGGTTTTGTCGTATTTCTCGTTGCCCATGAGATCCACAAATGTGCACTTGCGGTTGTTCCAGTGCAACGAAACGACCAAGCACGAGCGAGACGAGCGAGAGTTGGCGGGAGTGGCCTGGGTGGAGCGTCTGGAGAACACCAGCTCGAGGAGCTGGGGCGTGGCGGTCTGGCGTTTCAACACAGACTCAAAAGACGCCGCAGAAGCGGGCGAAACGGCTTCTTTCTTGGGGATTTCTAACAAGTCGGATAAACGCTTGTTTCCCGACACCTCGAACGCCGAAACGAGCACTCTGGCGGTGGGATCCGCCTGCAATTGGGCAAGTTTGAGCCCAATCACCTTGCGAAGAGTGGTGGTCTTTCCGCTGGCCGTGGGGCCCATGAAGATCACGCAGGTGTTGCAATTGGAAGCAGCGGTGTCAAGGAGCACGTCGTACTGGCTATCGGCGCATTCTGGGCGCAAAAGGCCCGAGAACTCGTAGGTCTTGGAACAACATAGGATGGAGTGGTCGGTCTCAACCAGGAACAACTGTGGGCTGGACGGAGCGGGCAGGTGGCCCTTTAGCTTCAAGTATAGGGGAATAGCCATTGGCACGAAGGGCTGAACCCCTGAGGACAGGCAAGTTCATATACAGACAGAGGCCGATTAGACGATGGTCATTACAGTGCTGTTTTTGTTAATGAGGTTTGTTGTGGTTGCCTAAAGCGGGCGATGGGGTCACGTGACCAGTCCTTTGACGGCCTCCGCCAACAAGGCTCCGGGGCCTCTGGCGCCGAGACTGGGCGTCTGCTTCCTCGAACAGGCAGCCCCGGTGTTTGTCTTTGGCTTCTTTCGTCTCTGTGGCTGCAGCGCAGCGAAACATGGAGGCAGATCGCATTGTACGGTGAATGGACACACTGCGATAGAGGGAACTCAAGCCACGGGTGGGGCCTGTTTAGGGAGGCCTTCGGGGCTGGAATGAATTTACGTGATGCTGACTTGCTTTGGAGGAGGAAAAGTGGGAGAAAGCGGTGAGGTGGTGAAATGTGGAGTTATTTTGGAAATGGCCAGAATGAGAATTAGAGGTGTGGTGGAATGAGAGAAGGAACAGAGCATGAGATAGTAAGGAAAAGGAAAAGAATGGAAATGAAAGGGAGGTGAAATGGATGGAAGGGGCTGTGTGTTTGAGATGGATAGCGTTACAGGCTGATACAGGTGGTACTTGTCTTGTTACAGGTGATGTCTGGGGTTGGTGACCTGCACACAGCAATCAGGTACGTCTGATTTTGTGCTGTGATCCAGACTAAAAGTATAAACAGGGGCACGTGTGGAGCGCACACGTGATCAGATCTAAAGCATCTCTGGTCTGGTAAGGATTCCGGACCTTGGTTCGATCCTGACAATACCCTTAATATTCAAGTAGCGAGAAGTGGAAATAGTTTTGGCTTTTTGTAGCAGCTAGTCACTTCAGTAGTAGTTAGTAGGCAATCAGTATAATCACTATAGTTAGTGACTATAAATATCAGTCACGATAGTAAATACAATAGTGTAATTAATCACTAGACAGTCACTTTAAATCAGTCACTATAGTAAATACAATAATGTAATTAATCACTAGACAGTCACTTTAAAACAGTCACTTGAGTAGCTATTCACTATAACAGTTGGTCACTATATCAGTTGGTCACTATATCAGTTGGTCACTATATCAGTTGGTCACTATATCAGTTGGCAGTTGGTCACTATATCAGTTGGTCACTATATCAGTTGGTCACTATATCAGTTGGCCACTAAATATCAGTCACTGTAGTAGTTTGTCACTAGGCAGTCACTTTAAATCAGTCACTTTAGTAGCTAATCACTATAGTAGCCAATCACTATAATTAATCACTATATCAGTTGGTCACTATATCAGTTGGCCACTATAAATATCAGTCACTGTAGTAGTTAATCACTAGGCAGTCACTTTAAATCAGTCACTTTAGTAGCTAATCACTATAGTAGCTAATCACTATAATTAATCACTATATCAGTTGGTCACTATATCAGTTGGCCACTAAATATCAGTCACTGTAGTAGTTTGTCACTAGGCAGTCACTTTAAATCAGTCACTTTAGTAGCTAATCACTATAGTAGCCAATCACTATAATTAATCACTATATCAGTTGGTCACTATATCAGTTGGCCACTATAAATATCAGTCACTGTAGTAGTTAATCACTAGGCAGTCACTTTAAATCAGTCACTTTAGTAGCTAATCACTATAGTAGCTAATCACTATAATTAATCACTATATCAGTTGGTCACTATATCAGTTGGCCACTAAATATCAGTCACTGTAGTAGTTAATCACTATAGTAGCTAAGCACTTATCCTTGTTATTCCCCTAGTCCCCTGCCATCTCCTCCCTTCCTCCGTAACCCTCCAATTTGCTCATCTCTTCACTTTAATGCGACATGAGATCATATGGGGCCACTAACCCCACTAGGGGGTAGAACCTCCAGGTTGCAGTCGACAGCCGGCATTATTCGGCACCTCCACCTGAAAGGAATACAGCAATTCCATCTCCTCTCGTACGCATCTCAACCCAATCGAGCAGCACATGCCTATACAAGAAAAATCGCCAGTGCCTCGACCAGTCGAAAGGATCTGTGATGTGACATGTAACCAATCAGCCCATCGGCCACAACCGAATCCCATGAAGCTGTAATTAATGGTTGGAAGGTTGTAATTAATCAAGCTTGTAATGAAGCGTTTAATGATGCTTTTAATGACTATTCTACTCTGCCTGTTCTACTCTGCTTATGTTAATGACTAAGTGTGTTAATCTCATGCTGATGATGCTGGAAATAATGAATCGCCTCTCTCTACCGAGCCGTATATGTAAGGGATAGAAGGCTGGGACCAGCCTGGGCCAATTTTGCCAAGTCCCGGCACCAGATGGTGATGCTGATCTTCCGGCGGAATTCCCGAAAAGGAGACAATTTCACTGCTCTGCCCAAGGCTACGAGTCTATTGTGACAGAGAGAAAAAGAGAATATGTTGACGTAGGCGAAGAGGAGACCAGCAGCCTAGTAGGGTTAATTTTCGCCTAGTGGCATCAATTTTCCTCGTGGCATCAATTTTCCTGGTAGCATCAATTTTCACCGCTCGGTTCTGTCGTCTTTAATCAACCGTCTGGTTCCAGTTGGAATGAGCATTCATTCCAGCCAGACACCAGAACCTGCTACAAGTATTAATAGAGACAAATGAGACAAATTACTCATTCAAGGCGACCAAACGAGCAGATGAGACGGATTGTTGTCGATCTTCATAGGCTATGTACATCCAGGCAAGCCGAGGTGCCCTCGCAATCTGGGGTTTGTGTTCGCTCTTTCAGGAGTAGTTCGTAACCGTCTAATAATATCCACTAAATTCCTCCACACTGACTGGCCCCGGGAAAATACTGCACTGGAGGAGCACCAGTGCCCAGCTCGTTCCAGTTCCTGCCAGGCAGGAGCTGTCTCCGAATTATGGGATTTATGGAGGGAAGAGCTGGGTGAAAAATTTGCTGTAGAGGACTTCGGAGGCCCTAGAACGGCGGGAGAAAGCACAGGCCTGTAGGTGGTAGGGATGCCAAGCCCCACGACCCGGAACTGCAGCGGAAAAGGGCCGAGAAAGCGTGGGGAGTTTGCCAGTTCAACGGTTGGTTGTGCTGGTTCCAGGCCATTATTGAAGTCACGTGAGGCGTCACGTGCCGTGAGCCCCGTTTCTCAAAGGGGGAATGTGATGGCTTCACAATAGAGGGCGGGGCAGGCCAGCGGCGCATTACCATCCGACACTGGAGCCTATGGATACGACCGGGAATCTCAAACGACCGACCGGGACTGGGGAATACCACCGGGACTAACGAGACCGGGAATGAAGTGACCGGGATTGTAGCGACCGGCACCGTCACTATGACCGGTGCTGTAGCCAGCTACTATCTCTGTGTCCAGCTCCTCCAAAAGACCCGCTTTTGGCTCTAGACTTAGCGCCTTTTCCGAGCGCCGCCCCAGGCAGACACCTGGCGAGTTTGCGGCCCTAGCGCCAGGCCCAGCGGCGGCGGCGTGGGAGCTACGGAGCCTTGGCCGGGACTGGCGGGTCGTGCGCGCACCGGCCCGTGTGCACTCCCGCAGACATCGGCGCACGTCACGCAGCAAAGGAGCCCACACTGCGGTGCTGGCCCTGCCGACACACACACACATACACTACGAGTCGGCAGCTCATGCACACCATGCAGACACTGCACACCACGCACACCACCGTGAACACACCACCAGAAACACCTCCATACACAGAAAACTAGCACTATAAGAACCACACTCCCACACTTCTAATCCTTCTTGTTCTTTCCTCTGCTTGTATTGTCTCCTTGTCCACTGTCACCTCCCTTTCTCCCTTCTTCCTCCCACGCTCCCCTTCCAATTTGTGTCCTCCTTTCATGATTTTCTCCCTACTGCCCAACCATTCCACGGCACCGCCTCAGCATTTCTTTTCAAAAAGAAAGCTCGCACCACAAAAGCCCCGACACAAAAGCCCCCGACACAAAGCCGCCTAGCCGACACCAGTGGATGAGTATAACTCTCAGCATATGGCAACCTTTTGTAGCCATCTTCTTCTGAAGCATCTAGTCTCTCCTGTTGTTCTTCTTCTTCTAGGAGTGGAATCTTCGAAGTCGTGACGTTCATCTCAGAATCCACGCCTGATCCTGCGCCCGCAGCTTCTGCTTTCTTCTGTCTTCACCGCTGTCCTTGTCCAGTTGTATTCGGTTACACCTGGCCAGAGTTGTTGACAGCGTCAAACGAGCTTTTAACTAAGACTCGCTACCATCTGACACGGCACCACAGCCTGTCGACTCACTGTTGTGATAGTCCAGTGGAGGTCCTATAACTTGAAGAGATCCAATAGACTAAGGTCTACCTCTCAAGTCCTTACCCTCAAGTCCTTACACTCAAGTCCTTCAACCCTTCAAGTCCTAACACTAAAGTCCCTCAAGTCCTTAGACTAAAGTCCGCAAGTCTTTAAGCCCTTTATCCAGTCTTTAAGTGCTCATCTTCCTCATAATACTCCCTCACACATCATGTACCAGAACTACCACCACCAGAACCTCGGCACCGCCGGCCACCGCGCTAGCTCCTCCTATAGCTACATGCCCCAGTACGCCGGTGCCTACGCCTCCACCGCCTCCCACTGCTACCAGCGCCCCTACTATCCCTCTTACGGACCCTCCTACGCCGTCGCCGCGCCTGCAGTCCCTGTGCCCGTCCCTGTGGGCATGCCCATGGGCGTCCCTGCCCCAGTCCACGTTCCTGTGACCGTGGCCGACTCCAGCGCTAGCACTGCCGCCGCCGTCAACGGCGGGATCAACCCCGTGTTGGAGTACGACTTGAACCACATGGCCACGTTTTTGAGCTGGTGCGCGTTTGGTATGTTGAAGCAGCAGAAAAACCCCTCCAAAGAGTTCGACAACTTGGTGGTATCGGTGTTGTTTGCCACGCGTTTGCCCAAGTCCACCATCGTCATTGCGTTGGAGTACATGAACCAGCGCTTCTCCGCCAAGAAGGACGTCACCGACCGCGTGCTCGCCGAGCACGAGATCTTCGTGTTCCTCGTGGTGGCCCTCGTGTTGGCTAACAAGTTCAACGATGACAACACCTTCACTAACAAGTCCTGGTGCGGTGCCACCGGCTTGGACTTGATGTTGTTGAACGACCATGAGAAGGCCTGGCTCGAGGAGTGCAAGTGGAGCCTCAACGTGGTGAACTTCGAAGCCAACATTTTGACGCTCGAGGAGTGCTGGAAGACTTGGCTCGACAAGTACGCCAACACGCGTGAGCACGCCCAGGCGCACCATGGCCACCCCAAGCTCTCGCCCGTCATCGCCTCCCCCACCTCCTACAAGTTTGCCAACTCATCGCCCATCCAACAAAACTACTACTCCAGACTCCTGTACTCCAGCATCCCATCCTCGCCGGTCTACGGTTCCAACGACAGCTACTACTATCCCTCCTCATCGCCGATTTCGTCGTCCCCTGCAAAATACACCCAAGAGAACTATGCGTTCTGGCCCGGTGCTCCACAAACACAACCCAAAATGTGGGCCCCCAGTCCGGCGTACCATGCCTCGACATACAACCCCGACCCCAGCGTTCAGTACGTGGGGTCATCCAGACATCACATTCAACGCGTTGCTCCCGTGTCCGCACCGGTCAACGTGATACATCCCCATCAAAACTCTTATGTTGGCTACGCCAACCCCTATTACAACTACAGTATGGCAACTTGCTAGTATAGAAAACCAAATTCAAAAACAAAAAAAACATCGTTTATTTATTCACGTCGTTAGTTATTTCGTGCCTTTAGGTTTAATATTAGTGATGTAGAAGCACAAGATTAAGTGTAGGAAGTGTTCAGATTTCATCAAGTTAACACGAGATACCGAATGTCTGGGTGTAAAGTGATTTTTCCATTTGGATATGGCAACGTAACCGCTTATTCCACTTCTGTAACAAGGCGCTGGTGTGGCTTCACGGTGTAGAAATGAGGTCACCATACAATCATACCTAATTGAGGAAACGAAGAAAGAGAATCGTATCACGTTACTATAATGAAATGCAGAAAGAGTAAGGAAAGAAATTCGGATATTATCAGAATTTCTAGTCATACACAGAATAAGATGTGAAGCCACTTGGAACGTCCCTACTCAATGTTCTATTAAATGAAATGACTGTCCATTGCATTCAAAGAACTGTAAACGCACTTTGCTTGAATAACTGTTCTATTAATTTCATAATTCTATTCTAGGTGACGATTACAAAATTTCATCCGCTACAACGGGCGAAATATACGTGAAGGGCACAGATTAGACAGTTACGTGTAATTTCTCGGTTGATACAATACATTTGGGGTACTTTTGGCACTTCGTGGGTCTCTGCAACGTAGAAAGAACTCGGGAGTCAATTTTTCAGTGTAAGTATTTACTCGTTGAATTCTCCATCTTCCTCGTCCTCTTCTTTGATGGTACCCTCTTCTTCTCTCAACTTTTCGGCAGCCTTGGTGTAATCGATCACCTTACCACGGGTTCTTCTGCCAGTGGTGATGATGTTGGACTCATCAATCTCCAACAAGTCGTCCTCTTCATCCTCTTCCTCGGCTTCTTCATTGTAGTCATTGCCGTCGTCGCTCTTGTCATCATCGTCGTTTTCGTCCTCCTCTTCCTCTTCCTTCTCCTTGGGAACATCGTCGTCGTACTGGCGTCTTCTTCTCTTGGACTTCTTCTTGTCCTTGGACGCGTCCGAGTCGGTGGCTCTCTTCTTGGAATCGGTCGATTCTTCGCCGTTTTCGGTAGCTTTTTCGCCAGATTCGGGCTGATTGGCCTCAGGAGCCTCGACAGGCTCCTTCTTCTCGATGGTCTCGGGCGTGGCGCTGGATTCTTCAGGCTTGGACATACTTGCTGTTGTAGTAATAAGTTATTCTACAGTGTCGCGAAATTTCAAGTGCGACACTGTCCCCACATTAGCCAGCAAAAGGCTCAGAAGGTTGGATTTTCGGAAACAGATGAAAAGGAAAGAAATATGTAGAGATACGTATTAGGGCTACATAATTGCTGCATCCAAAGAAATCCACTAGTTTGAACTTTAGAGAGTATTCATAGACTTAAACAGCTGCAACATATAATATTGGTAGAATTACAGAGTGCGACATACCTGTTTAATTCAATTGCAATCTTACTAACAAGGTATGCTTCTAGAAGCGTGGATTTTCAGAAGCAGAGAAAAGGGATAGAAAAGGAAAGCAGTGAGGAATGGACTACCTAAATCATGCACCAAGGTTTTGATTGATATTGATTAGAATTAAGGAGTATGGGTTTAATTAGGTGTAGAGATGCGACATTCAATAGGTAGAATTATGGTGCGACATGCCTGTATAATTGCGCCTGTTGACACTCGTGGACAGTGTAAAATTGGAAAGATGCGCCTCCGGAAACAAGGGAAGTAAGGTGCTTCTTTTAAGCTTTCAAATGACTTAGTTGAAGGTTGCTCACGGAGTCGGTGAAAGCCCCAGCATGTCGCATTTGCCGTCTCAAAGCACTAACTCCTGCTTCAAAAATGTCGCGCAAATGTCGCATTTCTGTCTTCACCCCGTACACACCAGGACTGTAGTGGTTACCGATATCGGAAGGATACGCCAAAACGCATGTGCTTACAAGTAGTTCCAATGCAACGCGTAGTAACGTTTCTGCAAAGCTAGCTTCCCCTCTTTCGGCCCTACTTGCATCATCTTTCTCTTCTCCCTCTTCTCGCAGGTCAGGTCACATGACCAACCAGGAGATTATCAACAGTTTTACTAGTGCTACTGTTACAACAACGATTTCACACCATGGTAAGTGCCAAACTGGCCATTTTGGCGCCTCTATACACAGAACAGCATACTAACCTCCAGTCGACCGTAACAAAGAACACAAAGATGTCGGACTTGGTCCTGTATCGCTTGAAGATTCTCACCATAGACAACAGACACTTCGTGGGTACCCTCTTAGCGTTTGACAATCACATGAACTTGGTGTTAGCAGACACCGAAGATGCCATAATAACCAAGAAGTCGCTTCAGGCCATGAAAGCAAACGGACCCGGTGAGAAACCAGTGTATGAGAAGAGGTCTTTGGGTCTAGTCATTTTAAGAGGCGAACAAGTCGTCAGTTTCAGCATCGAAAGCCCACCTCCAGTGGATCTCAAGAAGAGATTGGGCTTGGAAAAGGGCAAGGGCATCAGCAAGCCGTTGAAAAAGCCCGTCAGTGTCAAGGCTAGGGGCCTTCAGGGACCTACCATCAAAAGCTCAAGAAATTAAATACCTTACCAATACATGTACTATAGATAGAGATACCGCAGAAATGAAGTACATTACGAAACGCTAGTATACATCTAACAACAGTTGGAGTTGTTCTTGCTCTTCTTCTCCTGTGGAGCAGGGGTCAATGAAATGGTGGGGCCGCCGGCGTTGGGCTTGGAGGAGCCCGACTCATTGGTGTCCAACTGGTGCTTGCTGATCATCTCGTAGATGTTCTTCAATAACTGGTGGAACGACAAGTCCACGTTGTCCGAGGACAAGGCAGAGGCCTCGGTGAATAGTAAGTTGTTTTCGTTGGCAAAGTTCTTGGCCTCTTCGGTGGGAACCGCTCTCAAGTGGTCCAAATCCGACTTGTTTCCGACCAACTCTATGACAATATTGGCGTCGGCGTGGTCCTTCAACTCCTTCAACCATCTGGACACTGACTCGTAGGTCTCGGTCTTGGCGATGTCGTATACGATGAGAGCGCCCACGGCGCCTCTGTAGTATGCACTGGTGATGGCTCTGTAACGTTCTTGACCTGCAGTGTCCCAAATTTGAGCCTTCACTCTCTTTCCGTCGATCTCGAGTGTTCTGGTAGCGAACTCCACACCAATGGTGGAACGCGATTCCAAGTTGAACTCATCACGGGTGAATCTAGACAACAAGTTCGATTTTCCGACGCCCGAATCTCCGATCAACACGATCTTGTAAAGATACTCGTAGTCGTACGAATAGTCGTCGGTGTTTTCAGCCATAGTATGTGTAGTGAGCGTTGTTGCTTGTGATGGGCTGGGTGTTAGTATTGTGGTCAAAACGGGCGGTTTTCTCGTGATCTGGACAATATCCGATGCTCCACTGCTAATAGACGTGTTTCTGTGCCTTGAAACGGCACTTTGCCTGTGAATCAATGGATTTGATCAGACTCTCCTCAAAGAATACGTGGAGATATCCACGGCAAAAACACACAAAAGCGCGGGATTTTTGCCAGAACCATCAAACAAAAGGAAGAAGACATGGATGCTTACTTTGATGCTGAATCACCAGGTGTTGTGGGGTAGTGAACTGGTGGTGGTGTTGAAGTTAAGAGTTTAGTTGTCGCCTGGTGTTTTTTTGTCCCCTATCGTTGGGGCGCACACGACTTCTGATGAAATTGGAGGATTCAAAACTGGGGGCATGACGGGATTCTGCTGTGGCAGAAAGAGTAGGGAGCGAACGAGGAAGGTCAGTAAGGATTGGGACGCCATTTGGACGAATTTGGAGCCTTAGCTGCTGAATAATGGCACCTCAGCAAAAGAAGTCACGTGACACGTATCATATGACGGTGTTGTCCCAGTTCGGGCACAAAAACACTGTTCTCTTCGTAAACTTGAAATAGAAATGGAATTCGGCTGCATTGGACAGGAGAATATGTCACATTCCAATTCAAGGCACGTATTGTTACCTTGAAAGCGTTTGGCGGCTGTAAATCGAATAAGATCAATGCATATTCTGAGACGTATTTTACTCGCATTTTGCAAGAATTTAAAAATATGGCAATAAGATTAAACTTTGGATGAGGCGATGGTTTTCTTGCCAGATGATGAATCTTCGGGTGTTGCAAAGTCCAAAAAGGTACAAAATCTCCGAATTATACAACGACCAAGACCAATTCAAAACACCGTATTCACATGGAGTTGTGCCTAGATTCAATTACAATTACTAGATTTTGTGTAGAATTATATACCAATTGTGGTTGTTCCAAGAATCAGGATTCAGGCCTTTTCCAAATATAATTGTTTCAAGTCATTAAATTCAAACTACAAGCATTATTACATCCAATTCCAGTTAATGCAAAAATAGCAGGCATTAATCTAATGACATATTTGCGAAGTACAAAAGTCGTAATTCGCCTATCTGAAATCAATACCTATTTCTACACAAAACGAACTTGGTCTTAGCATTCTGCATATTTTTACACTCCATTAAATGTCATATTAGTCGCATTAATCATAATTTTCTATATAGTAATCAAACTTTTCTAATGTCATGGTCTGCTTCATAAAAACCACTTCTCAAATATTCTCCAAAATCTGGGGCATAAGAATCGTTCATATTGACTTTTTCAGCAGATTCAAGCGCTTCTCTGAAGCCCTGAATTTCCTCTGGGGTGATAACTGGACTAGGGTAGTTCCAGGGCTTGATGATGGTATTCCTAAAAGATTTGATAGGAACCTCATTCAAGCCAATCACCTTGTTAAACTGTGACCGCGTTTCCGTGACACCAGTAATTGATTCTCTCCACTGTTTGATATCGTCAATTGGAAATGAAGTTTGGGTAGACTCCTCAATCACAATTTTGCGGTACAAAATCTGCAAACGGAGTTGGAAAAATGTTATTATTCTGAGCAAATAGGCGCTCGTCGACTTCATGCATGGAAGGAGCTCTTTATAATATTCATCAAGAACATGTTTGCTGCTGGATCCATCCAATTCGTCAAAGTAAATTTCCAAATCATTTTTGAAATAGAACACATCCATCAAAATAGGACTGTCGAAATCACGAAGGAAGAAGAACTTGACTTGGGGAAACATGGCATATAGAGCCTTCTTCCATGCCTTGTAAAATAGATAGACTATTTTTTCCAAGGAGTCGGAACGGGCTGTCAGAATTTGTAGTCTTGAAGACGACAACTTGACCCATTTTTTGGCCATTTCGAACAATAGTTCTTGCTGCCTTTTGATATCAGACAAACTGGATGCCAATTCCGGAACATAGTATAAAATGGTTTCCTCAGCATATTTTTTCAAATGGCATAATTTCAACTGAATGAAGGATAAGTACTCATCGGAGGGCAAACGGTTGTTTTTGGCGTGTTCTCGCATGACGTCCACAACAGTGTCCACTCTGCTGTTGAAGTCAGACAAGACTTCATAGAATTCGTCCAAGCATGAGGTATCA
The DNA here is from genome assembly GCA_030582475.1 of Suhomyces panamericanus. Lineage (NCBI taxonomy): Eukaryota > Fungi > Ascomycota > Pichiomycetes > Serinales > Debaryomycetaceae > Suhomyces > Suhomyces panamericanus. The sequence goes on from JAKTXI010000037.1 coordinate 143,054, forward strand.
TATCCGGGCATATAGATAGACCTGACGAGGTTTTTCATTAGTTTTAAGTGGATGGGGATATGAATAGGTAACTTCACCTTATTTTGGGCCGAAAGATTCAAGTTGTACGTGAGCACACTGAACAAACCGTCCCTAAAACAGATCATACTGTTCTGGTTGGCTTCCGGGTCATATATGGCCATCAAACTGAGAAGATAAGAAATGGACGAGCATAGTTCAGGATCGCTGTTGGTGTTCAACAATATGCGCAATTCTTTTATGACCTTGGCATAATGCTTGATACTTTTCACGATACAGAGGTTCTTACGACGGGACCTCTCGACACGGGTAGAGTACGCACGCACCTTCTGGTGCTGGAGGTAGAAATGGGAATCCAGAATGGGCTCAAGCTCATATTGCGAGGTGTCGGCAAACGCACTGGTGATCAAGAAGTTCACCGTGAGATTGACGAGACAGCTGAACATGATGGGACTGTGGTACGACCGGAAGATAAACGAATTGAGCCACATGTGGTAGATATTGCGGATACTTTCCAATGGTGCCACGCCTCTGGCAATGGCTAGAGCGTCCCGTTTCAAGATCATTTCGAGCTCGGTTGGATAGTCAATGGTGGGCTTTTTGAGTAAGTGGAAGTTGGAAAGCTCGTGCTTGGCTCCAGGTAGTCCTGCTTTGATCAACGGGTCGACACTGCTACTGTTCATGCCAGCAAAAGGGGCCAGGGCATGCAACACGTCAGACATGTGGATGGAGGAGGGAATGTCGTTGTATGCACCGCTGTTGAAGACGTCTCTGTTGGGAATAAAGTAGGGGTTGGTCGACGCAGGCCGGTACACTTCCTCGACTGTGTAGACGGGGTAGATGATGGACTCGTTGTTGGTATGCGAGAGCAAGTTGTCAAAGACCTGAGTGACGGGCTGTGGCTCGATGTCGGGGTTGCAGGCGGCCAGAACGTGGTTGAAATTGGCACCCGGCGAAGACGCAGACATCTTCTTTGGTTCCTGGATCAGGCCGTTTCTGGAGCCCGACTCGGTACTCAACTGGTCAAACAGGTTGTCGAGCTTGGCCTGGCGCAATTCCTCCAACTGATCCTCCGTGTAATCGAGATAACCGCACTTAACTGAATGCTTGATGCAGTTGGTGCACGAGGGCAAGTCTTCTGAGCACTTGACCCGTCGTTTCTTGCAATTTGGGCATCCAAGCTTGGAGTTCTTGTGTTTGCGGCGGTGACGAATCTGCTTGTCGGCCTTTTTGGAGTAGGACACGGTCCGGGAGAGCATGGGGGGCACGAGGGAGGCCGAGTCGGGCGACTCGGCCGTCGGCGAGTTGGACGAGGACATGGAAAGGGGAGAGGGGCAGATAAGGGTCACTAAGGGTCAATAAGGGCAGATAAGGGCGGATAAGTGCCAGAAAAGGGCCAGAAATGGGTTGATGGGCCTGGAAAGGTGATATAGAAAATGATCGGGAAAAGGTGGAAAAGGCCGATTACGATTGAACAAGGGTGGATAAGGATCAAGGGGACGGAAAAACGACGAAAAGCTTTTCCAGGGGTCGATAGGGCCAGAATTGCGATGGGATGAATGGCCAGTAAGGAGATGATGCTTAAAGGGTCAAAAAGAAAACGGACAAGGGGATGGAAAGGGGTGAAACTCGATGAAAAAGCACCAAATCAAGGCACTAACGGTTTCTAGTATCGTTCGACCACACACTCGTCCACGTAGCTTCAATAACGGCGATGTATGTGACGGAAAACGACAGATGTGTCTGGAGTTGATAGCAGGCGCCTATTAAACTGGGGGCGTTCTATGGCGTAGAAACACGGGGAAAGTCGGGGCAATAGGGGTCGTAGGGGACGCAGCACGGCGAGCGGCACAGGAAAGCACCAGTAGTATTCAGTTCCACAGCAGGAGACGCCGGTTCAGCAGAGGGTCATGGGGTGAAGTCCACTCTCACTTAGTTATGACTGATTAAAAAACTTTGGCAGTGGTGCTGCTGACATAAGCCGACGTGAGGACGCTTAACCAGGCGGCGCTAAAGCTGCAGCAGCGACCCTGGAAGGGGACAATCGGCGGCATTGGGCGCAACAAGGCGACAGGAGAATTGCAGGGGAGTGACGGGGGGAGGATAGCCGAGAGGGCGGGCTGTCTAGGCTGGAGGTGGCCGGAGGAGGGTCCTCCACGGCGGGTGGGGGCGCCGGCCGTTTGTGGCCGTTTGCGCCGCATACGGCCATGCGATCAGCACACGAGCCCCGGCGCCTAGTCACTATAGCCGATGCGCTGAGTCAGCAGGGTGGATCGGCGTGGGGGAGTAGGGGGTGGGGGCCAGCACGGAGGACTCCCAGGCAGGCAGATAGCAGTGAGTGAAGGTGATTGATTGGGTCCAGCGAAAAAGATTGGCATTGGTGGCCTGTTTCTATTGGCCGGCTGGATTGGCCGATTGGCAGCTATTATTAGCCGATTGTCACTCCATTAGCCTGGCTGTGATTGCCGCTGGTGCACCACCGTGGTCCAGGTCCGCATGTTCGCCGAATTGCACTCGAGGCGAATGCTCTGCTTGCATGCATGGGCGGTGGATGCATTGGATGCATGAGCCGTGGATGCAGCGTATCATAAGAAGCGAGTGTGTGGACCCTGGAGGAGAAGACCATCGATGGGCAGTCAATTGAGTGACAGGTTATTCGTGATGGAGGGGCACATGCAATGGAGGCACTGTATATTTCCATATATCCACAGAGGCACTACTTGTGGTCATGGTACATGCAATTGAGGCACTGGGTATTTCCATAGGGTTACTCTTTGTGTTCTCTCTATTGAAATGACTACGCGTCTTCCTCTCTTCCTCCAATTAAATCCTTCTTCATCTCATTGGAATCGTCTCATGAACATGCGCTTACGGGTCCGCGGGCGCCTAGATGCCGCATAAACCATCATCCAGATTGTCCAATAAGGTTTGCTGGTGCATATCCGGAATTTCTCCTCCAACCCCCATCCCTACCATCATGCATGCTGTCTTGCCAGACACGGACAACAGTGAAACCAGGGGCTGTTTCCGCCTTAGGGCCCAATGTGAAATTGTGGAATTGCTCCTCGCATGCGGCCTTGGCCGAAGTGACCACAACCAAGAACGTTAGGTACCTTGAAGTGTGCCAAACCTGTCCGTATGGGGAAATAGACCAGAAGGCCGTAACTACAATACTAAGCCCTGGTCGCAAACCTCCGCCTCGGAACAAAAAGCTGGTCTATCCCCTGGGATATATGCAAGTCATGCTACAGTACCTGCGAAGAAACCTAAATTGTATGGCAGCACGTCAAACCCCGGGGCTGGTGCGTCCTAAGCCCTGCGGACTTCGAATTTGCAGCAATGCGTTTTGCGCCTCGAACCTTAATAATAAAAGCACAAGCCGCCTCTGGACGTTTCATGTGAAGAGCGTATATGCTTCCATCGCATAATCTCTCTCGAACAGGGCATGCAATGCAGGCACGACCACACTCTACTTGTATCTCCGTGCACCTGGTCTCACGGTCTATGGCCATAGCTCCAGCAACAAAGTTGCATGACTTTCGCATCGGGCTGTTTCGCTCTTGGCCTCATGCACAGGGTAAAATCTTGCAGGAGCTTCTGCCGCAAACGGTAACAGACCAACGGAACAAAACGTGGACTACCAAAAAATACTCTAGTCTATTAATGAATCCTAAAGAAATCCATGTCCAAGTCGTTATAAAAGTTTTCGTTATCGCCATCTTCAAGATCGTCCGATTCTTGAAGTCCCATGGTGTGACCATGTCTCATATCGCCATTACGAAGGGCGACTTCGTTACGCGCATAGTAGTAGTTGAGAATAATATGTGAGATCTCCCGGTTTGACACCAAGTCCATCATGCGCCGGTTGTACAACATGTCCAAATCGTTGTCGTTGGTGATGGAAAGAGGGTCCTTGTCGCCTTCCCACATGGCGGTGGCCCGGACCAAGTTTCTATTGACGGGATAATTCTTGTGCTTGCCCATAAAGAGCAGTTCGTAACCCTCCAGTACCACCTGGTTGACACTTTGTGCTATGTGGCCGTCGTAAATCACATTATAATCAATCACCTTTGACGAAACCTCCAGGGAATCGTAAGACTTTATCTGCAAGTCCGAGGTGTTGGAGATGTGGAGCCGGAGCATGGGGTCCATCTCGGAATTGCCCACAATATCATTGGGGAGCTTGGTGGCGTCGTTGGTGAGGAAATGCTGGAAATGCTGTTGGTTGTAGTGAAAAAGATTGGGGAATTTGGGCACATTCTGCACGATGGTGGGCGACCGCTGGATCTTGACCATCTGCGGCAAATGTATGTAGTTGTAGAACTGGATGGTGGTGGAATTGAAGTTCTGGATCATGACCTCATTGATGTTGGTTCGGATGACTTCGGGGGGCACTTCGGGAGTACGTTTCTGGTCGCCAAAGCAGAGCAGGAGAATGTTGCTCCGTTTCTGAAAAAATATCGACACCCGGGTGGAATAGGAGACAATAGCCTTGATCTGGTCAATGTCATTCTGCGAAAAGTGCTGATCCTTCAAATTCTCCTGTGTGTATGCGTTTGTGGTGGCATTTTCCCTGTGGCGGTTGCTGTACTCAAAAGCACGGTCCAAGCTGGTGAGGAGCTCGTTGACGTAGGGCAAGTTGGAGCGCAGGTCGTTCCAGAGCGACACTCCGCCACAGAAGCCTTGCATGAAGTGGAAGAACACGGCCGGAAACAAGTTGTCGAGAATGCGCAGGAGGGCCTTGTACAACGACAAGAGGCAGATTTCGAGCGGGTCGCGCTTGAGATGGGCCATGACCTGGACCTTGGATGGTAAAATGATGAGCCAATGGCGAAGATGGCGATAGAGCCAGTAAGGGTCCTTCTGGAAGCCGTGGCCGGATTCCAGGGCTATGCTGTGCATCAATGTGGTGGTGAAGTGCTGGAGATGGCGGAAATGGAAGCGGACCTGGGCCGAGGGCTGGTGGTGGTGCAAAATGCGCTCGAACTGGTCCACAAACAGCCGGAACTCGTGGAGTACGCTCATGTCGTAGGGCGGGTAGTAGCAGGTGCGCGATGCGTGTACGAGGTAGATGGTGATCCACGCCATGTTCTGCCAGGACCGCGGCTTGCACTTGGTTGAGCCCAAGGACGTGAGGACCTCGCTGAAGAGCGAGACCATGCCCTTGGAGAAGGTGATGGAATGCTGGAGGTCCAGGTACTCGTAGATGGAGATTTTGTTGAGCAACAGGCTGACGATGACGGCTGCTAGCACGTTGAAGTCGTCGGAGCAGATCATCACCCGTAACTGGTGGATGGCCTTGCCGTAGTAGCACGAGGAGAGGCGTCCGAGCGTTTTGCGGAGGGCAGCAGCCCGGTCTACGGCGGCGGCACTGGCGTCAAACCACGCAAAGTGCTTGATGCAATTGGACCGAAGGTAGTACGCCACTAATGCTAGCGCCGTATGTGCCATCACCAACAGGTCGGTGGTGAACACTCGCACCATCAGGTTGCTGAGCTGCTCACGTTCGTAGAAGTCCATCAGTGGGGCGACCGCCACCTTCTGGGGAAGCGGCAGTGCGTAGGGCGGGAGGTCTGAGGTGGGCAGAAACAGCGTGTGGGACGACTGTGGCGATGGAGACGGCGGTGGAGACATGTGGGGCGCCGTGTGGGACGGAGGGTTGGTGGCACTTCTGGACTTGGCCGAGATGTGGCGATAGTCGAGAAGGGCAAAGGAGGTGGGGAGATGGAGGGCATTGACAGGTAGGGGTCGGTGTGGGGCGTTTGGAGGAGACGTGTGGTCCGGTTGTGATGGAGGCAGGAGCAGGAACGGGTGGTGGTCGATGTGGAGATGAGGTAGGTGCAGTTGGTGGGGGGTGAAAAAGAGGTCGGATTCGGACATGTG
>JAKTXI010000038.1:0-148746 GCA_030582475.1 Suhomyces panamericanus
GCGAAGGTCTGGAGATTCGAGGGTGGGGAGGGGGTGCAGACAGGGGGTGCAGTCACGTGACGGGGTGTGCAGGCGCCCGCCGCCGCCGACAGATCGCGCCAGGATATTTTTTGGGGCGAGGGGTGGTGCCATTGCACCCTGGGCGGGGCAGAGGGCGAGGGAGAGGCGGTGGATGTAGCAGTGGGGATGGCGGTGGAGGGGGTGCTGGACGATGGTGCTGTGGTGCGGCTAGGCAGCGTGGGTTGAGCCAGTTGGCACGCGAGTCCTGGTGGCCGGGGCAAGGACAGCGGTGTAGACAGGGGCGCGGGCGCGTAACCAGAAACCGAAACGGATGGGGCGCGGGCTCGTAACCGGCAGCTCGGCGGCGTCGTCATCGTGGCTGCTGCCTCGTCGACGACGGCTCGTCGTCGACATGTGCAGCGTGCATGCACGTGCAGGACGCCGCTGGCCCCTCGCATCAGCTGGTCCCCCCACTGATCCCCCACCGCTGGCGCCAGGGCGTGTGTCTAACTCCATAACCTGCAATCTAGCATTGCTATGCAGTGAGCTTAGGGTAAGAATGTAAGTGGAGCAAGTCAGTGAGTTGGCAAGTGGAGTGGCAAGTGCAGTTGGTAAGTGCAGTATGTAATGGAAGGAATGGAAGGCATAGGCGGTAAGTGGAATGGTTAATCCAATTGCTCTGATTTTCTCTTTTCTCTTTTCTCTGTTCTCTTTTCTCACTTACGACTTACGTGGACCCTCTCCCCGTATCTGCACATCGCATCTTGCAGTCTGCTAGATTGTTTCAGTGCCTGTGAACTCTATCTCTATCTGTGCTAAAAATGAACCAGTGATACCAGTAACTGTCTTGAACTAAGTGTAGATCGCCACTGATCTACGTACTACCGATAAGATTATTCATTCCGCTCTATCGCTTCTACCTGTTATCACCTTCCTGTTTGAAAGTTGGTATTGTCTGTCTGTCTGTCTGTCTCGTTTGACAGCCCAGCTTAATTTCTCCAGTTTTGCCTCCTCGCGTCTTCTATCTCCACTTTAGAAATTGCTCTCGTAGTATATGTCAAATTGCGTCCCTTAAATTCTATCCATAGTACATGCACTCTATTAACTTCGACTTTGTCTCGCCGCATCTGATTTCGCATGTGTCGACCTTTCTTCTTCAATATCATCATCTAATTTCAAATTGTTCTCTGCCTTCGATTGTACCTTTCTATGTCTATATTTTCTCTAGTCTCTATAAATTATCTTTTCTTATGTCTTCGAATTGTTTCTACCTTTTACATAGTATCTGCTTCTATATTTCTGTCGTATCTATAGGTCGTATGTCGTCGATTGTTTCAACCCTTAACTTATAGAATCTGTTTCCATATTTTCTCTACCTATCTCCAAATTTGTCGTTTTGTATGTCTTCGAATGTGTTTTTATATCCATTAATGTCTCTCTACTATTCCTCTAGCATCTGTACTCGATTATTCTTTTACATCTTTTTGACTGTGCCTACCTTTCATACAGTATCTGCTTCTATATTTTTTCTTTATCTATCTTCGTCACTCCCGTATCTGTACTTCTATTATTCTATTCTACGTCTTTCCGAATGACAGATTGAATCCCAACATCTCATTGATATCATTCGTCCAGTCGTGTTCTGTTCGAGCCACACACCAGATACCTGGATACCCCGGTGTCGCCTCGTCCGCTCCCCGGCCGTCCTTGGCCGGCTCCATGTCCGGATCACTCACACAGATCTCGTCCCCTGGCCGGAGACTTGGCTGGGCAATTCCATCAATATTGAGCTTGATCAGCCGGTTGCGGTTATGTTCGCTGAGCCGGACCGAGATATGCGATTTGACCGGCAAGATGAGGGGCCGGAACAGCAACGACCGGGGACAAATGGGTGTTAGGAGAATGCAGGGCACAAGAGGATGGGCAATGGACCCCCCGGCACTTAGGGAGTATGCCGTGGACCCGGTAGGTGTGGAGATCACCACACCATCGCAAGTGGTGGTGGTGAGGAGCTTGTGGTCGATGAGGATGTCAAGCGACGTGAGATGGGGCTGGCTTCCTCGATGGAGTGTAATGTCGTTCATGGCCTGAATTACGCCGGTCCGGGCCCCTGAAGACATGCGGCTGGAGCCGGAGGCTTCAGGAAGCAGGGCCTCGGGCGCCTCCGTGCGCTTGACGTAGCATTCGAGCCGGTTGCGGTGCAACGCCTTGGCCCGCGACTCGTACACCATGCGGAAGGTGTTCTTGAACCGACTGAAATCGAACGGAAGCAAGAACCCCAAAGTTCCCATGGAGAAACTCAACACCGGGGGAACCGACACGTTGGAAAAGGCACTGACGGCGCGGAGAATCGTGCCGTCTCCGCCCATAGTCACAATCAAGTCGGTCCTGTTGGCAATTTCGCCAATGGGGCCGGTGTATACCACCTTTTTGCCCGGTCCTTTCCATTCCACCGCCAATTCGTCGGCCACATCCTCGCTCACGATGATATTGACTGCAGTGTACTCGGCCTGGATGTGTTCTATGAACTCGATCATGGCATCTCGTACCTTAGGGTTCCATGGCTTTTTCACCACGTAGACGTTCTGGAGCGGCGACCGCCAGATCATGTTGTAGAGGTTCGAGGGGGTAGCAGCGACGAGCTCGGGAAGCTTGGAGGCAGAAAGCTCTCGACACGACCTGATTTCAAGAGTTCCACTGGAGGTATTAAGTGCTCTGGATGAGATGTGAAGCGAGGATTGGAAGCCAGTTCTGGGGTATATGGGCACAGGACACTTTGGAATGGGAGATGCGGTGATAACGGGCAGAGAAACTGTAGAAAGATGCCTTATTCCCATCTTGCTGGGGCTATTATTGGAAGAGTAGACCGAGGAAAACGACTGGAATGGCATATCTTTCCTTGATATTCTGACAATTCTGCCTTGAATCGAACCCATTGATCTTATCATATCTATATTATTTACACAGCCAGAGTCATGGGTGCGGTTTCTAGAGGTATATGCAATTTGGGTAGTTGAGTCACACCTGGAGATGCCTCCATTCTTCACGTAAGAGGACGTCAATTCTTTGCATCTAGCGGAATTTGACCGCAATCTGACTTGAACCTGGCACCCACAGTCATTTAAACACCGTAAATGTCCTTTTCCGGCTCTTTCTATCCACCTCTTGTTCTTATTCTGAGTCATCAAGGCATGGTGTGATGCCACCAGAGGGAAGGAATTCTGCGCTTTTCTGGCCGCTATTATAACACCTTGTTTTCTGCCATTTATGTGGAGTGTTAAATTTCGAGGAATTGGTCCATTTCTGGGGATTCTTGCCCCTTTATATAGTTTTCCGAAAGGAGTCATATAGAGCCTGGTTTCCCCACTGTTGCGTTTGTATAGTGGGGCGTGCGCCGACAATTATCACATCCTGTTGCAAACCAGAGGAAATAATTGATGTAACACACCAGGGAGACTGCACCATGCACTATACACTGTGCACCACGCACCATGCACCATGCACCAAAAGGTGCATTAACTTGACTTGCACAATATCCCCACGCTCTAATCTACAGCCCTCTTTTAATTATACAATTATGCCATCCAGGCCCTAAAATACACTATGTCTCCTTGTTCAAGTCGTTGATCTGCGCAAGCTCGTCGGGAGTAAGGACGGGCTCGGAGGTGCCTGCATCCGAAGCCAGGGGCGCAGGAGCAGAGCCGTTGGCGTCGGCGGTCTTTGCGCTGGCTGCGTCGGCGCCGGCGGCCTTGGGGGCGGTTTCTGCGCTGCTTGCAGCAGCTGCGCCGTTGACAGCTGCACGCTGCACGTCGACGTTTTTCTCCCCCAAATCCTTGTCTTCGTCCTCGTAAAATTCTGTCAAGGGCTGCACCTGCTCATCGCGTGCATATTGAGACCCTCCCTTGGTATCAAGCGATTCGGGCATGTCCTCGTCCTCGTCACCAAGATCTTCGGGGTCACGTGGCACGTAGTTCATCTGCACCGAAGGCGCGTGCTTGGTATGGTCCAAATTGGCAATGGTGGAAATCAAGATCTTGTTCAAAAACTCAGCAGAATTGCTGTTGTACATGTTGGAAGGACGCACCTCCAACTTGTAGTCGGGCCCGTAGTACTCGTAGTACTCGTTGTAAGGCAACTCGTTGGGCAAGACCACGTTGTTCAACAATCCCAGCTCGTAGGCCCAGGTTCTGGCCACATTTCTCATGGTATAACCTCCTCCACCAAGAACCATCAACGGAATGTTGAACGACTTGACGAAGTTGATGCAGTTGGCGTGGCCCTGCATCGACAAGTTGAAGCAACCCAAACGGTCGCCACTCAACGAGTCTCCGCCACATTGCAACACGATCGCTGCTGGCTGGTACCATTCGACGATCTTGCTGATAATGGGCTCGAAAATCGACTTGTAGGTGGAGTCGTCGATTCCGTCTCTCAAGGGCACGTTGACCGAGTGGTACTTTCCTTTTCCGACCCCGATATCACGCAATTCGCCGGTTCCCGGGAAGAATTCACCGTACTTGTGGAACGAGCACGTCATGACCCTGTCGGTGGTGTAGAACGCCTCCTCCACGCCGTCTCCGTGGTGGACATCGATGTCGATGTACAACACACGCGAGTAGTAGCGTAAGAGCTCGATGATGCCGAGCACAATGTCGTTCAAGTAGCAGAAACCGGAGGCCTCCGACTTCTTGGCGTGGTGCAAGCCACCGGCGTAGTTGATGGCAATGTCACACTTTCCGCGGTTCAACCGGGCGGCGCCCTCCATGGAGCCGCCTCCCAGAATCCCACAGTACTCAAACAACCCGTCAAACACGGGGCAGTCGTCTCCCACGTTGAACTTGATCTGCTCTTTGGCAAACATCTCCAAGTTATCCGGCGACACCCGGCTCAAAAAGTCGATATACTCGTCGGTATGGAACTGGCACATCTCCTGCTTGGTTGCGGGCTTGGCCCGATAGATTTCCATCTTCTTGTAGAGCCCGTAGTTCATGATCAACGAGTGGGCCATTCTTATACGGTGAGGCTTCATGGGGTGGCCTGCTCCGTAGGCGTAGTTGCCGATGTCGGCATCGTAGAAGTAGGCGATGCGTTTCTTCTGATTGGGGTCGACCTTGAGCTCGTCGAAAGGGAGCTGCGTGTACATGGTAGAAGAAGGTAAAGAGAAAGAGAAAGTGAAAGAAAGCTGGTTAAATGTTGATGCTGGCAGTGTGCAGGACGATAAAGGAGGGAAGGGAATGAGGTGGTGGATTGAGGAGATGGAGCTGTAAATGTGCGTTTTAAGTGCATAGAGACGTTTCTAGAGTGGCAAAGTATGTGTTCAGTGAGTTTGGTGGCGATTGGATCACTGGTGGTGGAGTTGTGTTGAGAAATGTGTGGAAGTGAAATATTTGAGAAGAAGCACAGAAAGGGGGTTTTGGCAAGGGAACTACGTGACGGAGCGTGTAATGGATGAAAGGAGTCAAGCAGTGGAAGTATTGGTCTATTTTTCAAGAGTGGATGAAAGATTTCAGAAATCGACGGATTATGAGATTTACTACGAATGTAGGTGAAAAATAGCCCCAAACGATGGCCAAGTAAGGAAGAGACGAACATAACTGCATTTCCAGATTCTCCAATTAACTGAAATTGGTCAATAAGTTCATGATATTCAATTTTTTGAATTTTTAGTGCAATCTGAAATAGATATGTCGAGAAATAGACAAGTAGGAAAGATATTTGCAAGATTCAGACAGTCCAATTTTCATTGACATGTACTTACTTTGAACGATCAATTTTATCGAAGTGATTATTAATGCATTCAATTATTCAATGAATTCATCTAGTCTTCGCAATTGAAATGCCAGACAATTTCCATGTTCTTACCTTTTGCTTCAATAAAACAGTTTTAGAAGTTCTTCTACTTTTGTCAAAAAACCTTCATGTTCCCCCTGAAGCTTTGATCTACTCGGTTCTTAATTTTCTCTACAGTATATCATATTGAACATATTATTTAATAACTCTGGACTGAGGCAAGGCCCGTCCTAGTTGATGCTAGGTGCAGCAGCTGTGATAAACTAGTTCTGAATAATTTATCTCATTGGCTTGATGATTCTCAGCTATGCAAAGTTGAAGGATCAATTCATATGGGAGAGATGTGTTTTGGAATTGTCCTGAAGTATTCTGATCTTGATTTGTCATCAATTCGTGACTTTCTAAATGTTGAAACGGACGTGATAGTCCAGTTCATGGACTCTATTCGGTACCTATGCTGTTGTGACACGTTCCCAATTATCTGCGTGCTTGGAACTCTTGCAATTGGAAATTCAAGCGGTCCTGTAACTGTGCCTGTTCGCATATTTCAAGATACAAATCTTCATTAACTTCGAAATTAATACCATTTCTTTCGGAGTGAATGGAGTTGGAGTTCACGGAAATAGGCAAGATCCATTGTAGAACCGAATCTCCCATCATAGACTTCCAATTCTTGCGCCAGCCAAGGTCGTAGATATTGCCAGAATTGGAATTCTGGCCAAATTCGTACTGAAATCTCCTGTTGTTTTTCGATTCGAGAAGTTCGAGCGTCGTTTTGTTGCGGAGCAAGAGATACAACGAGAAAGTGGCGAATATGGCCGTTGCTCCGCCAAATGCTGCTGAAATAATGAACAAAATCACCATGTTTATGGACAAATATTGATGAGTCTTGTACACTTCGCCGGAAAAGAACGCCCAGAGCACCAGAAGGGACGAGATGAAGGAAATTGCCGAGAAAAGACTCACGTAGACCAAGAACTGTACGAAGAATTTGTGGTTGTTGAACCCAATGCAAGTAGTGAACCAAGGACAATAATGGTCCATTCTCAATACGCACATGCCAGCACCGGAACAGTGATGCGTTCTGTCTGGTTTCCAGACCAGACACTTTGTGCAGAAGCGGTATCCTCCGTTGAATTTGCTGTGTATGGTGATGAGATCAAGAGGAGGACTTTCGGGTGCAGTGGAGGCCTCTGTTTGGGCAAGAAAAGGCACGCTAGGGTCGTCAAATGGGTTATCGGTCCCTTCACGGCCGTTTCCGTATCTAGAACCCCTGTTTCCGGTCTGACCAGCCTTGCTTATATCGGGACTTTTTAGCAGATCAAGATTACGTATTCTCAAGTCTGGATAGTCCAACGGTGAGCCAGGACCCACTCGTATCACCAAAAAGTAACCATAGATGGCCAATGCATATAGAGTTGCTGATGAAACCTCCATTAGAAAGGTCAAACCACTTCCGTGTGTCTCTTTCAAGTCGGGTCCTACTATCAACACTAACACGAACATAGCCCATGTTAGGATGCCTATGCAGAAGACTTTGGGGAAAAGAGACGCTAGAAAGCAGCAGAATGTTTCTAGACGTGCCAGTATGGAAGATTGGCCCGGCATTTTGAGCAACGAAGGAAAGAATGGGTGAGTTGGGGTAAGTTGATTAGTGATGGCGAATTTTAACGGTGCGATTAGTGAGAGATAGAGAGAATGTGAGATTTTTAGGGAGACGTGCAGGCAGAATTAGTGAGAGAAGGAATGCGTACAGAAAAAAATAGCGAGAAGCTTGCGACCACTAGCGAGAGGTGTGGAGACATATGAAGGAGATAACAGATGCAAGATATTGGCTTAGACGAGAGCGAGATAGTGAAACATTTCTTGAATGTGAAGCTGATTTTAACGATTCTAGATCAATGTTTCTGAATTTGACTAAAATGGAGCTTGAAATTGTTAATTCCAGTATTTTGAAATTTGTGCCTTGAAGCGTTGGTGATATGTTATTATCTCAATCGCTTCGATGTGGTGTTTCTTTGACGTATTCTGGAAACTTCAACCAGAACATTAAAAAATACAACTCAGTGATTGCACTTCCCTAGCAGAATTCTTTGAATAGTTCGATAGGTTGCTGGAATGGTATGCAGTTGGAGAGAAGGTGAAGATCCAGACTTGCGTATCTTTGAGACTTTCTTTATCTTAATCAGCTAGAAGTATTTCTTGTTCATTTTTCTCGACTATTTTGGTAAATTGCTGGTCTTGACTTTCGAGATTGTTGGTTTCAGCAAATTTTGCTGCTATTGGAATCACACTTTCGGTTCTTTCTCTATTGCAGAATAATGAAATGTCCAAGAATATTCTTCTAGTTCAAAAGGCCAAATTGAGTCTAGATCTTGACTATTCGCATGGTACCATTTTCCTACTTTTCATTTGTGGATTGGAAATGCAATTAATAGAGGTATTGATCATGCCTCGAATGTAGGGATATTAAAAGAAATCAATACCAGTATGGCTTAGGTTAAAACCATTGCTTTGGTTGATAGTTTACCTCTTCTGATTGATATTAAGAATATTCACATGTAACTGGACTTAAAGTTGTGAGACGGAAACTATTCCTTCCATTTAGACTTTAGACGGGGAGTCATTGTGCCAAAGGTTCCTTGGGGACCAGAATATATCATTGGATGAAAACAGTCAACTTATAAAGTTGAAGGTGGAAGTAAGTTTCGCAATATTTGTAGTAGATATCAAGGAATTTTCACCCTTTCTTGACCAGACAGGCCATGAAATCTATCTGAAAGTCCGTCCCTTAATTAATTGACACAGCTGCTGCCCACCTCTATTAGTTCATGATCTTTCTTTTGACTAGAAATTACCATACCAGGACCTACTCCTCACAATCAGCAAGTAAATAGCTGAATATTCATCAAAGCAACAACAATAAATATTGCAATTAAGCTTCAGTCTAAATTATTCCACTCCTTTTTCTCGTCTTCTCTAACCCGTGAAATCTATCTAAACCTATTGCTCCGTGTTGTCTAACATTTTGCTATCCAAATTTTGGCAGTTGCACCAAATTCCTCAGCGTCTCTAATTAGCGAGCTTGTGGGGCTAGTTCCCGACTACCGAGTAGGCAATGTCTCGGATATCCCCAGAACGTAACTCCGACGCAAAAGTCCGAGTTCTCCACATGAGGTTGCTGGATTGTTTTGGTGTTCTTAACAGCGAGTCGGTCCTATGGATCCCACAATAAAAAGCAAACAGAGAACAACATTCCCACAACATTACAAGCATATCTAATTCAAGGTAAACCTTCTACTCGTTACTTGAGACCAAGACCAAACTTAGCTCCAACCCTTTGATGAGCCATTTTAATACAATATATTCTCTATATACTGAATTAAATACTCTGGTATATAGGTATGTGTGTTCTGGATCCCTTTTCCATGTGGTGCTGTAGCAACCCGTCAATCAGCTGTTCCTAATGCCCGATTTAGATTGTCCTCTGCAATTATATCCACCTCTGAAGTATTCTACAAATTGCAACACACAAAAGGTGTACAATTGGGAAACCTGCACTAATCTGCACAAATCTGCACAAATCTGCATCCCCAGACTGTCACAGTAGACGCCTAACGCCGATTCCCCGGTCCCCACCTTGAAAAATAGCCTATTCTGTACTCCTTCCCGAAAGCTTACAGTAATCACCGTTCTGAAGCCGTGTGCTCAATCCTTCTCTCTACATCCGGTCCCCACTTTAGAAGTGGCGCCACCTTAACCTCCGAGCTGGACCAAGACGGACTTTCACGTCAACCCCGCGACACCACCCCACTGCATCGTATCTTATTGTTAGTTTGTAGCGAGGCTACACGTAGAGTGTTCTAAGTGTCTGTTTGTTGACTGGATCTGCGTTTCTTAAAGCCGCAACGTCTATGGTGCTTGGTGCTAAGGTGCTAAGGTGCTAAGGTAGTATGTTAGCTATGGTGCTATGGTACTTTGGTGCTATGCAGCTAGGGTGCTAGGGTGAATGAATTTAGTCTCTCCATAAAGCTCTTCCTCAGTAAACGTCTCTGCTGTCAACAGCCTCAATTTACTGCCTGCAACACGGTGCAATGAAACTGCCAAAATAGATGAAAATTTGGGCCGAATCCCAACTTTGGAAAACTATGAGAAAATGTTTACCAATACTCAACACACTGTGTCTAATACTGTGAAAATATGCTACTGGCTCCTTCACTGTTATCTAATACCGTCTACCAATACTGGCAAGCACCGCCTCAAATACCCCCTGGTTATTTTTACGCTTTCTATATCTGTGAACCCAGTCTTTTCACTGCTCCTAACCTCTCACTAGCTTGATCTAATCTCACCAATCTCGCTGCTCTAACTCTGTTTCCAACACTTCTGTTTACTTCGTCTAATGGCACTTGTCTCCCAGTTGCCCAACATTGTCCCATCCTGCCTAGCCCATCCTCTGTATCGCGCAACCTGGCCCCAATTCGGTTCCCGCTAACTTTACTTTTCATCGTGCCACTTAACCCCGGGCAGGTATCGCCGGCGAGCGCGCCACCCCCACAGTCCGTCCGCCTCTCTACACCCGCTACAGCTCCTTAGGCGGAAACGTGCGCAAAGACACGTAGAACGTGCCAGATCCATTCGACCAGATGATCTAGCGGGTATCCATCTAGGACCTCTGTATACACGGCGTCCAATAATCCAGATACTCCCCAAGTCATCGCGACTACTCTCACTACACTCTCGCTACGTCGCACTCTCGCACTCCCGCACTGTTCTCGCTGTAGCTGCACTAATTCCCCCATACCACCACACCACTCCTTCGCTTCCCCCTCTTGCCTCACTCCATTCTGGCCCGCCTGCTGCTGGCGGCCCTAGACCCTGCGTCCTGCGTCCCGCGCGCCCCAAAGTCCGGGGCCTGCCTCCACTTCTAAGTATATAAGCCAGGCGGCATCTCTGCCTAGGCTCGGTGTACCGCAGTTCCATACCGCCAGTTCCAGTTCCAGTTCCACCACTACGCCTCTCCCCGTTCCACCACTACGCCTCTTCCTCCCCCACACTACTATGACCTCCGACTCCTCGCTAGAAAGTAAGTCCATGCCCGTGCCATCGCATGACTCTTCCCCATCGGCACAGGCCGACCCGGTGTCTCGACTCACCTTCCACGGCGATGCCGATGAAATTGTCATTATCGACAACAAAAGATACCACCGCCACGAGCTTATGTCTGCTTTTGCTGGAACCTTGAACCCGGGCTTGGCCCCCTACCCTGTGCACAAGTTCGGCAATGCCCTGGCCATGGGTTTGGCCGCATTTGCCTTGACCACTTTTGTCTACGGTCTCTGCACCGTTGGTGCCATGGGCATCAAAACCGTCAACATTGTCGTGAGTTTGACCTTCTTCTACGGAGGTGTGGTGCAGTTCCTTGCCGGAGTCTGGGAAATGGTCATAGGAAACGCCTATGCCGGCACTGCCTTCGTCAGTTACGGAGCTTTCTGGATGTCTTTTGGTGCCATTTTCGTCGACAGCTTCGGCATCGGTGCCGCCTACGCCGGCGAGCCCGAGCAGTTCAGCAACGCCGTTGGCTTCTTCTGTCTTGCCTGGGGCGTGTTCACCTTCATGATGTTCTCGTTGACGTGGAAGTCGACCTTGGTGTTCACAACGCTCTTTTTGACCCTTGACATGGCATTCCTTCTTCTTGCGGCCGGAAACATGGCCCAATCTGCCGGCACCCTCAAGGCTGGAGGTGTGTTCTGTATCATCTCCGCCTCCTGTGGCTGGTACTGCATGTTTGCCGGCATTGCCAACCCCGAAAATGCCTACTTCACGCCGGCAGCCATCCAGTTGCCCATTTTTGGCGGTAAAAAGCACCAATAAGAAGACAGAATGGAAAGGAAAGAAACTCAATTTCTATAAGGAAACAAGGCTGATTATTTGGCTCTTTTTCATCCACAGTTCAATGCATAACGTCTCAAATATCTTAATTATAATTACCAACTCGGTTCCAAATTTTCGCAGCCATTCTCAGTGAAAAATAATAAAGAGGCTCATTTCTCACTGTGAGTAAACTTTCTCAATGTGAATGAACTTCTTAGGCTGTGAGTATGACTCTCATGTTGAAATCTCCCAGTCTACTGACGGAACTCTATTTAATCGGATATGAGCCAGGCTGCACATATAATTATCTATGTATCGGTTTCTAGAAGGTAGTATGTACGGAGGTTCTGAAAAGTGTAGGAATTATGAACGAAGGACGGCTAAAAATGCTCAGGTGCCTGCATCAAGGTCTGTAGAACGCCAAGGAGGATAAAAAGGCTATAATCGGTGCAATCAAAGTTTGGAACCTTAATAATTTGCTGAAACTCTAAAAGCTCCAAAAGGAGATAATGGAAGGTGAAGTCATAGTATCTCGTTGAAGTCACCTAGAACGATGGATATATCAAGTGCAGTAGCTTTTTCGAGCCTTCAATTCTTAGAGTGATGGTTGGACCATGAGAACACCATATATCTTCATATCACGAAAGAACATGAACACGAATCCAGGCCTTTAGAATCAGAACGCTTCATGCCTTCACTACGGTCTGGAAAACACACAAGGAGATTCATGGATTTCTTCTCATTAGAAAGTCAAGGATTTTCTACAAATGTTCAACGAACATATTTCTAGAAACTTAATATCGCCTTTGGACGACCCATAAGGCATTAAGGGATGTGAAAGCAACCCAAGATTCTTGAAAACTTACTTGTGACACTCAAGAAACATATCTTATCATTTTGATTGACTCTATATCACCTTTTGGACCCATAAACACAAGAACCCTAGCACACATGATGCTTCATATAAATATTCCATTATCACTTCAATGACTCTATATTCAATTTTTCCACCCATACACCCCAAGAACTCTGAAATAACTAGATCTTCCTGGTGCTGAGTATTTTTCCAATGCCTTGACCGAATCCTTAGACTCTCTCAGAATCCTGTACTCAAAATGCTTCGTAAAAATTCCGTACGGTCTTTCAATGCTCTAAACCTTTTTCTTCTCTTCCTTAATGGCAGGCTTCTGGGCCTTCTTCAAGCCCTCGAACCCTACTCCTCCAAACACCAAGCCCACGCCCATCCATTGCACCCCAGTCAACTTGTGGCCAAATAACACCACACTCAAGATCATGCTTAACATCTTTCTGGTTACTGTGGCGGTGATGAGAACCAAGGAATCGAACTTCTCCAAAATGACAAACACGAACACCTGGCCCACTGAGCCGAATATGGCAAATGCCAATATGTTGGTCAAGACTTCGGGGTACTTGGCGACAAATGCTGACACGTAGGCGATTTCTGCCGACTTGAACGTCACGGTGTAGGCCAAAGTGAGTCCAAACACGAAGAAGTTCAAGATACACATCAAACTGGCACCAGTGACCCGGTACTTTCCGCCTTGGAACTTGAACAACTGGTCCTGGGTCAGGTTGGTGAGGCCGTCCAAAACCATGGACCCCACGAGCTGGGCCATGCCGAGGCCAATCTGGCCGTCGTTTATGCTGGTCTTTTGCGAGCTGTGGCTGCAAGTGAAGAGCACCACGCCGCCTGTCACCAAACCAGCCACCACGTACTTGAACACGGGAAAACGGGTCCCGTACATCACCAGATGCACCAACATCACCGGGATGAGCTTGCACGACTTGGCCAAGAGGTACGCAAGGTAGTCCACGTGCTTGAGCGACTCGTAGCCCAAGGGAGACGAGAGACTGGACGTGATACTGATCAACACAAACCATCGGAAATATTGCCACGAAACCCGCTTTTCGTTGGCAAAAACGAGCCAGGGGTTGCCCAGCGTGCTCAACGAGTACACAAAGCCCACTAAACCGGCGAAAAACGCCTGGACAATGTTGACTACCAACGGAGCCTTGAAGTACTCTGGTTCAAAAGAACTGTCGATTCCGTAGGGCTTTGTGTTGATTCTTTCTTGGAGAAGAGACCACGATAAGAACGAGCCGTAGAGGCCGATGACACAAAAGGCCAAAGTCAACAACAGGCCGTGTTTCTTCATGTTGATAAAGGACTGGTAGTTACGAAGCTGATTTCGTGATACTAACACATCGCCGGTCGTGCGCGGACCACTTTCATTACTACTATACACTAGCTCCGGCCAAAAATGCCAAAGAATCCGCCCCTCTTCTTGCCGTCCTCCAAGTTGGCATTGTCCGCAGCCGCAGGGGCTGCAGGAGCAGCCACAGTGCCGGTAGAACGGCCCAAATCGTAGTTGATGTAATTATAACTGATGTCAAACAAAACAGGCTTGCTCAAAATGGAACTGATCCGAGGAGGACGGGCCAAGTCCACCAAGTTGAAGCCCGAATTGACCTTGTTGATGTTCTCCGCCACCGAGCCGTAGTTCTGGACCTCGTGGGCGTTTTGTGCCAACAAATGTGCATGCAAAAGTTGGGCATTGAATCCAGCCAAGTACTGTTGATAATTCGATTTGGACTTGATTTTGTAGGGAAACTCGTCAAACTTGCTGTACTCGGCCTCGCTAACCAACCGGTCCTGCAAGCTCAGGTAGATCTTCAACGCCTCGGCGTACATGCTCTTGGCAATGTAGAATTTGGCCGCGTCGGCCAACTTCTCGGCATGGAAATACTGCTTCAAACTCTCGAGAGACTGGTACAAATCCTCATCGTTGTACACACCGGGCAAGTCCTTGATCTCCTGGATGGTGGCGTCGATGCTGTCGTAGAAACGCACCGTGTGTTCAGTTCTTCGGGCAGTCATGAGATCATCGATGAGTTTCAAATCTCTCTTGATCGAGGCGAAAAGCATGTTGTACTTGATGTAGGTGAGCAAAATGGCTCTGTTCTGGCTCTTTTCCATGTCGTCCTCGTCCTTGTTTTTCTCGATATCCTCGGAATGGATGTCCAAGACGCTGGACCATTTGGCGTCCACAATATCGTGCTGAAAGGTTTTTTCACTATTCTCCAACTCCATTATATTGAGGGCCAACTCGTCGTTGTAGATGTGCGCCTCGTGGCCTCTCCACTTGATGGATTTTATCAAGTCGATTGGTGATATTTCCTTCACCAATTCGGGCCGTGACGCTTTGATAATGGCGACAGCTGGTGCAAGGTATGGCAATTTCTCGTCATGACAATGTTTTCTGGACAAACTTTTGGCATCGGCTACCTTGGAGCCCAACTGCGATTGTGCCACCTTCAACGAAGGGTCAATCACATTGTCATTCCAGTCCTGGTTGAGAATCTGGGCAAATTCAGTGACATCGGCATCGTTGACTTCTGTATACTTGGCGGTATACCAGTATTCAAGCCCGACTCTTGCTATGGAGTAGGAGGTTCTGGCGAGCTCCCATTGCTTCTTGGTCACTGACAATTGGCCCTGTATCAAGGCGGAATAGACGTACAATTCAATCTTCACCATGGTCGATTGCTCGCTCTGTGCCAATTCCAACAACTTTTTCGAGGTCTGAAGGGCTTTTTTGAGTCTACTGACTATCAAGTTCTTCTGGCCTGAGCTCTTGTCATTGCTGATTTCAAGCGAGTTCTTGATCTCCAAAGCGTACAAGATGTCTCTCTCAGAGGTCAAGAGCAAAAGCAAGCCGTAATCGGTATTGTTCTTGTAGTCTTCGGCACTGATTGCCGAGGTTTTCTCCTTGGTCTTGTAGTCCTTGGTATCTTTGGTCACAAGGCCCAAATCGTGACGTAATTTCGCGATTCTTCTGTTGATTCTCTTTCTCTGTTTGTGGAAGTCATCGGGACTATTGAGATAGGCGTTCATACGAACGCCTAGGGTGGCTAGGAGTGGGGAATCCATGATGCTAGAAGTACTACTAAATCAATTTTGTCGTCGAAATTTTTGGTGGGTAGTGCACGACGGTTGCAAATGCGGGTGTAGAAGAAGAAGGGATGGGAGTATTAGGGAAAAGGGGACTCTAGATGGATCATATTTGCATGACATGATGCCGTAAGATATTGGTATTAAATAATGGTGTTTTTTCAAGGTTTTTGGGGTCAATATTGGCGGTATTTGCTGTATGGAGCAGAAGAGCTCAAAATGTACTAAATGTGCAAAACAGGATATAGCAGTGCATATTCCTGTAAAAGAGAGCAAGCACTGCCGAAAGCTAGTCGTCTGGGCGTCATATCCCTCTTTATTGGGTTGTTTTGGATGATTTTTCACTAAAAAAGCAAGGTCATAACTTGTCACGTGACATCAGACCTTTCACCAAAAAGAATGGTCCCTAGCGGGATCGAACCGCTGATCTTGGCGTTATTAGCACCACGCCTTAACCAACTGGGCCAAGGGACCTATTCGTTGGTGTTGGATCAAGTAGAGGTACTAGTCAGCTCTTATGATGGATAGTAGTCTAACTTCGTTTTATTAGTACAATTCAATCATTATATCCATATACTTGTCTTGTATTCTTTCCACATTCAAAACATTTAACTTTAACACATTCGATTTTGTTTAATTGGAGAAGGAATTGGCATGTTGAGATTTCATGTATCACATGCAATTTTGACTTCAGAAGGGGAAAAATTCATGAGTTCATCCGGAACAACTACTGAGTTCTATGGAATACTACCAAATTGTTTATTTCAATTTATTCAATAAATAGATTGCCCTGTAGTCACTATCAAAGTTCAAAGCTTGGAGTTGTTCTTGACCATGTTGGTGGAGTTGAATTCGGCAACGTAAGTCAAACCATCATCGACAGATCCACCCTCAATGATGTCTCTAATTTGTCTCTTAGTACCTTGGATAGTCCATTTTTCGTACTGAGCAATAGTAGAAGCCAACTCCTTGATGTGCTCAACACCAGACGCCAAGTCAGGGACAACTTTCGACACGTAGCCGTACTTCAAAGCATCCTCGGCGCCGAAGAACTCACCCGTCAATGCGTATTGGTTCAATTGGGACTTGTTGTTGAAGATGTGAGGAAGTCTTTGCAAAACACCAATGTCGGCGGTGATTCCAATCTTGATCTCGGCAATGGAGAACTTGGCGTCGGCAGTGGCCACTCTGATGGTGTAGCAAGCACCGAGGTCCAAACCCAAACCAATACTGTAGCCGTTGAACAAGCCGATGGTTGGGGTGTCGATTCTGGAGGGAGTACCAACACAGTACTGGAAGTCCACGATGTGCTTCTTCAAGGCCTGCTTTCTCTCCTCATCAGAGAGCTTCTCGTGGCCACCCAACTCCTCCTTGACGGCTTGGAGATCCAAACCGGTGGAGAAAGCCTTGGGGACGTTGGATGAAATCAAAATCACCTTGGTGGACTCGAGCTTGTCGAGCTTGACCAAAATCTCATGGTAGTCTCTCCAGTATCTCTCGCTGAAAGCGTTCAACTTCTTGGGATTGTTGAATTGGACGTGTATCACACCCTCCTCCACCTCAGAGATGATGTAGTTGGCGTACTTCTTGAATTCTTGCTCGTTAAAGGACATGGTGTGACTGGTGGCAGAGAAAGTCTTCGAATCCAGGGGTATTTATACTTGGAGTTGGACCGAGGGGGCCAAGAGCACAGCGCGGGGTAATTTGCGAAACCCAGGCTCAGTGTGCGCAGGACCCAGATTAGCGCTTGCTTGGACCCCTAGATGCTGGATCGGATGGAGAGGATGCATGTGTGTTTATTCTGATGAGTGCAGCTTGTGGATTATGTAGAGACGTTTTTGGGGATATTCCACTGTATTTATAGACAAATTGGTTATGCTTTAGGTTGGCTGCAAAAGGACCCTAAAAGAGTGAATTATTAGAGGGGTGCAGGGAATACCAGTCACTTGCATTAGACGCCAAGGCAATGGTCTAGAATGTTAGGTGAAGTTCTAGAAATATGATTGTACAAGATCTCAAGTTTGAAGTGAAGTGTATTTTGATTTGATTTTAATGTGTGGCTCTGGAAAACTACAGAATGAAGATTGGAATAATGGATTTTGATGAAAAGTAAGATAGATCTTGGTAGAGTAACCTGGATAATGATCATAGTTCAATCGTTATTCGCTCTATGATATATTTATTTTATCGACTAAAATTTAAGAAAGCATAATCAATAATTACATTGAACTAGTTGAATTTTGTAATTATGCCGAGGCATTGAGTATAAGCGAGCACAAAATTAAGTTAAGCGGCCGGATTAGCTACTTTCCAACAGATAGATGAAAAAGGTTGAAGATATGTTTGAGAAACTTTCGGAAAAACAAGCTATGGTTATTTACTATTCCTTCAATATTCCATACATTTGGCCTGATTCCTATTAAATTCAATGGATTGATTTGGTATGCGTAGTGTGGGATAACTAGCGAATTTCAAACTTACAGAAACTATATGGGACCAGATTATCTTAACTCTGAAATCAATAAATTTTATTGAGGTTCAATGCTATTATTCACCAGTTCCATGCTACTAGTTTGAATCAACGGTTATTAATAGAATTGAATGCTAAAGACTTTGAATAAATATACAGGTGGACCAAATGCAACAACCGGTAACGATTGTGAATCCTCCCCACACGCAAATACCATGTGATACCGGGGCAGGATTATGTCGTTGGAATAAAAGACTAATGCTGATCATGCTGAAAATTAACGATGACAAGAACCCGATAATCAATACCAATATTAACCACAAATTATTGGAGATTGAAAACTGAGGGTCACTATTAGGGATGTCCATATCCATGAAAATTGAATAAACGATACCTAGTTCGATTCCACTGAGGAAAATGCAAACTAGGTTGAGGCAGAAGTAAATGTAAGATAATGTTTGGTCGTACTCCAATTCATACTCTCTATGAATATTGACGAATTTGTTGCGATTAAGAAAGCTAGTGGGCTCCTCGTTGATCGAATCGTAGTTAGCACCATAAGAGCTTTCATTGATCAAGAAGCTGTGCTCCAAGTCCCCGTGGAATTTCGTCTGGCCGCTATGGCTGCTACTGTATTGGGGTAAAATGGGAGTTTTCTCGGAATTGTCGTACAACATGCCAAGGTTGCGGAAGATCTTGTTCTTGAGCTTGTGAGATTTCAACACCAAGTTGTTGAAAATGGAGGGTTCGTCGTCGTATTCCTCGTTCAACTTGACATACAACGAGTAGTAGTCGTCGTCAATATCCTTGCCAAAGCCGAACTGGTTCTGATCGAATTGAAGTCTCGAGTCGTCTTCTTCCTCCTCTTCCACTCTTTGCGTGAAAATAGAAGGAATGGAGTAGTTAGAAACCACACTGATGGTCGAGGTTCTGTTGACGAGAGGTGGTGGTCTCAAGTCTGGCGTCTCTAGGGACTTCATCGAACCCTTGCGTCTGAGTGAATTTCTGGAGTCAGGCCTCACAATACTGTTGGCCAAGTTGAGCTGAGTGTTGAAGTTCTCGACATCCTCTAATTTCTTCAACAAGTTGAGGTTGAGCAACTTGTTGTAGTGGTTGTTGGCGTCAGAGCCCTGTGGTGTAGTATTGTAGTAACACGAGCTCATGTATTGATAAAAGTTCAAGCCCTTTATCATGTTTAGGGAGCCATTGCTGGCGATGATGCTTTGGATCTTGGACGGAAGCTTGCGGAGCGTGGTCTGGGGGTAGGTGGTGTTGAGAATGCCATCCTTTACGTCGATGGACGTCTGCATCGAATGCTCGAAATTGAAGAGGTTGGAGTCGTTGGAAAAGACCGTGAGGTGGTTGTGGGGAAACTTGTCCATCTTGGAAAATGCTGCGGAATTGGGCTCAACGGAGTGAACGCTGGAAGAAATAGAAGGGTCGTTGGTGGTGTAGATGTCGTGGTCCAAGATGATGTAGTAGTCGTCCTGGTAGCGCTGAGTGTCGGAGGTGACCATCGAGGCCAACTCGCCACGGGTCTCCTCGTCGTTCTCGATGGAGTCCTTGCGGAGCTGGTCCTGCTGCTCGGATTCCTGGAGCTCCTCCTCCTCGTGGTCCTTGCGCAAGATGTAGCGCTGGCGCTTGCAGATGAGCTTCATAGTGGGCCGCAAGTTACGCGACAAGATGGCGTCGAGGGTGTTTCTGGTCAAATGGCTGATAGTGTGGCCGAGATGCGTCTGGAGGTTCTTCTTAATCACGGGGTCCTCGCGGTCCTTGAGGTGGTCGAGAAGGTGCTGGACGGTGATGTTGGGAAGCACGCAGTACGAGAACTTGCGGAGTCCGCCAGTATAGGCCACCACGATAGAGTACGAGAGGTCCTTCTGCGAGACGATGTAGGACGACTCGGTCTCGAGGTTGTCGGGGTCGACGAGAAAGATGAACGCGAGGTCGCAGGCCTCGGTGCCGGAGGTACCGGGCGTGCTCTTGAAGTTGAGCAGGATGTTGAGGTTCAACTGTAACTCGATCAAGCTATTGGAGTCGCTGGGGGCGAGGAAATGCATGGAGAAGTTCTTCTTGAGCAACACCGTGAGGTCGAACTTGGAGTCGGGCGACATATGCTGTTTGCGGTTGCCAAAGGAGACGGCAGGCTGTTCCGGATGCGAGGGAGCGGTAATGACGGTGGTGGAAGCGGAGCCGCTAATTTGCGACATCAAGCGCTTTTGGTGCTCCTTGATGTCACGGAGCGTGTTGGTGAGACGGCCCGAAAGCGGTGCAAGGTCGAAGTTGACGAAGGACGTGCGGTTCTGGAGGAGATACTCGCGGAGTTCCACCACGAACTGGGCGGCGGCGTCGCTGTCGCCGTCGTAGTACTTGAGGAACTTCTTCAAGATCTTCTTGACGGCGATCTTCTGGATGAGCATGAACTTGGAGAGGTTCTTGACCACCACCAGGACCTCGAGCGCGGAGCAGAAGAGGTCGTCCAAGTCGTAGAGCGCCATGCGCACCTCCTGGCGGGTAGTAGGACTGGAGGAGGACGCCTGGTCCAGTTGCTCTTGTTGATGCTGTTGAGACGCCGTGACCACCTGGTCCAAGAGGCCATCAATATATTGAAGCTTGCGTACTAGCTCGCCATGCTTGGTGTGGATGAACAAGTTGATGTAGTCAAAGTTGTCGATAAAGGAGGCGCGAAGAGGACGCAAGGACGCCGCCTTGCCCTGGGTGATGGCGCGGATCTGGGTCTTGAGGTCGTTGTAGTCAATGTTGTAGCATCGCCATTCGGGTATGGAAAGATGGTGGAGATTGTTGCCAAACTTCATTCGTTTGGTGCGATGGCAAGGAGGAGGAAGAAGGGGGAAGCGCTGGTTTATATAGAGGGAGGAAAAATTGTGAGTGAGTGACTGCAGAAGACGCAGGGACAGGCAGGAGGGGCAAAGGGAGGGAGGGAGGAGGGGAAGATTAAGGACGAGTCGACCTAGGGATATGTGTGGAGGGTAGGTGGGGGAAGTCCGATAGAATCTGGAGAAAACCCGTCAAAAGGGGCGGATTTGAACCGGTTTAATACACGGGTCTACCTCACCATACAAATCTTATCATCACACTTGCCCTTAACGTTTTGGGACACTACAGATAATAGATGCGGGCTGCGTGCAGGAGCACGCATGCACCGGTGCATGGATGGGGCTGGGGCTGCGCCACAAAGCCAAGCGGGGCACAGGAGGTGACGCCGCCGCTATTGATGCCTGCGGCACCTGGAAAGAAAGCCTCCGGGGCTTTCTACAATCAGCAATGTGTGGAGAGAAAGGGAGGTGCCAGGGTCTAGTTGTGTGAACAAGTGAGGGGAACCCCAGGTGTTGTGGTGTTTGTTTGGAGAAATTCTGCCCGGAGTGGGGTGTTTATATTGACCCTCTTGTCTATTCTGCTCCTGGTCTGGGTGCAGCCGCTGTCTGGCGCAGGCATTGCAAGCCCCCGTATGCAACCCTGGCCAGAAAATTTCTGCCTGCGCCGGGCGCGTGCATGGAGCTCGTGCATGAAGCCTTCCTGATAGACATGAGACCCGCCCTATTTGGGCGCACAAAAGCCAGTGTTGAGGCCCCAGGCCACAAAGAGACTCGTAAATAGCAGCAGATGCTGGGTTTTGTCCTTCTATCCGAGGCACCCTCCTGCGAGCGCATCTGCCACAAGGCACACACGACACAATTACCCCAGCAGAACACCGAGTGGCATCCTCCTTTTGGGAAATCCAGGCCGTCCGCTACAAATAGCCTATAAGCTCCAGCCTCCGCATGCGCTCATCGACATGCGTTTTAAGGTTTGTGGGCATCTGCCACAACTCAGTCCAGTCCCACTCACTGGTTCCCTTCCTCTCCTATCTGATTCTCTCTCTCCAAATCGATGCAGTGGCCCTGGCTGCTAAGTGCACCACGTGGGCTCTATTAGCTGTCGCGTGAGCTTTACGTCGTCTTGCTAGGTCTATTGTTCGGTGCAATATTGCACACATACGGCTGGCCAGATGCCACAAACGCCTCCTTGGTTCAGGACCCTGGCTCTGCTTCAGATAATTCGTAATGCGTCAAAGTTAGCCCTCGATGATCCAGAATTCAGTCCTCGATGCAGTGCCCAGATTTACGGCAAGGGAAGAATAATGGCAATGGGCCGCCATGACGCGGGGTCTAGTGTGTCTAGATTCTCAAGAACAAGCCCGTCCAGTGCTGTGGGCTCCACTGCGTCCGTTTCCTGTAATGTTCGGAAATGTCCGCATTTGGCATGCTGCGGATTGTGCGCGGGATATTTTCCCAGCTGCAGATCGCCTTCGCTTATTACCAGTGAATGTAGGACTTAGCTATGTGGACCTTTTGGGAAGGGCTGCAGTAATGCCGATTCCGAATTACACTGACAAATTGAACTATCCCTGGACTTGCCAAAACGAATAGGGTTTGAAGTCAGGAGTGAAAAATACAATACCAATAGTCATCTTTAGCGGGTCTGGTCCTTCAATGAAATGGACAGGGATGGATAATAACAATAGAGCTAGAATTGCAGAAGTTTAATGAGCAACTCAACTTCACCTGAACAACAGACTTAAAGTGACGTAGAGCTATTAATCGTTCAGATACAGCTGTAAACTGTCCGATGCAACTCTAACTTAAAACTGCACCCCAGGTGCCGTTTCAGTATCCGTGTCCTGTGATTTCTTCTGACTCGTTCTGGTTGTGCAACCGTTAATATGTTCCATAAACGGCATCCGGTCCTGTGATGCCTAGGGTGCATTTCGGTATCTTAGGAGGTGGCGTATTGTTGATTGGTCGGAATATTGGTGACAGGGCCTCGGAAACAAGCGGCGGCGAACGGCATCCACAGTGGCTGAAGTGACGTCGACGGTTATGCCGAGATGACGTGCTGAAAAACGGGTTTGGAGGGGTGCAGTGATAGGACCTTGGGTATAACGACCGGCGGATGTAGCCGGAGATTGGGGGTACAGCGTGGGGGACATCTTGGAGGACGTTGGGGTCCCAAATGGGGCGATTTTTTGTCTTACGGGGTTTGTCAGATTCACCTAGAAAATCGCCTACTGTCTACTCATCGCAACCTGCCAGGATAATAAGGTCTAGACTCCGCCTAAAGCACTACCGAAAGTTTATTTACATGAGGCAGCTGGTTTCAGATACGCATACATACTTCCATATCTTTCCAACGTCCTTATCTCTTATTTCTTCTTGAGTCCAGCTCTGAAATATTCCCAGTGAAAAGTTTGACGTATTTCCTCATCGTTTTCCTTGATCTTATTACGCTGATCCTTTCACTAAATCCCGATGGGTTTGGATATTATGGTCCTAGTATCTCTGTTTCATCTGGCCGCCTGCAGATCGTTAGATCTACACACGGTATTGTGCTCATCTCAGGTTTTCAACTAGTTTGTGCATACTAGAACCGGAAAAATATTTTTCCCGTGCATACGGATTTATTTGACTGCAATATGTATTTTTCACCTGGTCTCTCTACATGAGGTGTTTGGCCTAGATGAGAATGTAGTAAGCGGATATTATGCAATGTCATACACCTCCTGATCTCGCTTCGGAAAAACCTCGGATGTGCGTGAAATACCGTTCATTTTTACTGTCCTGGAATGAATATTCATAATAAACCACCTGGCTATAATCTTCTAAATCATCTAGTAACTAGTTCGGCATGCATCTCTAAATTATATGTCTAGCTGCTGTGTCTGGTTGCCTTCACAAAAACCGGAATCATGCCTCCAGTGCCCACGGCAAACGAGCGGTGGCCCAACACCAACAACTGGGCTCTGATGGTTCCACTGTGGCTGGTAATGCTCAAAATCTCCTCCTTTGTGGTGGTGAAAATTTCCTGGAAGTTCTTGTTGATACGGAGGGCGTGTTCGGCCACCGTTTCTCTGTAGTCGTCCTTGTAGTAAATGTCTTCTTCCTCGAACCCGTCCTCAATACGGAAACCAAGGCCCTCGTACTTGGCAGCAATGACAGATCTGGGGGACCTCTTGTCACAGGTGTGGACACCGGTGGTCTCCCGGATGTTCTCCTGGATCAACGGCTGGACCTTTTTGAGATCAACAATGCCGTCCCACGTGTTGATCAAAGTGTCGATGGAGCGTCTAAGAGGCGACACAAACCACTTCTGTGGCAAGATCTTAGCCGCGTCCGAGCTGCTGTTGTTAGAAAGCTCGATTTTCCATTGCTGGTGGTTCTCCTTGGCCTGACTGATGCCCAATTCGGTCAATTCGGGATCAGGACCCCACACAATCGTGCCGTCTCCGTTCTTTTTCAGCCAGTAATCGTTCCACGCGTCGTTGCCATACTTGGAATGGGCCATATTGTGGTACCCCTGGCCATGGCGGGCCAAGAACAACAACTTGTAGCACTCGTCTTTTGATGCAGATTGGTTGAGCGTTTTCAACTTCTGAGACAACTCGTCCCAGCCGTTGATCACGCCAAAGTGCTCGTCCAAGTACTGGAACTTCAGGTCGTCTGTTTCGGCCAATGACTGTTGGAATTGGTTGGGTACAACCTCAAACTTCCAGTATGTTCCAAGTGACTTTTGCAATTCAGCAAGGCCCGACTGGTAGTTTTGGGCATCATTTGAGTTGAGGTGGGCATCAAGCACATCGAGAGCACTGGGTCCAGTAGCCATTGTAGAAATATGGAGTGATTAGGGTGTGAAATGGGTGGTTAAAGGGTTAAGGAGGTAAAGTATGGAGAAAGTGTGGATAAAACTGTAAAGTAGGTGAGATGTAATGTGCAATTGGCGGAATTAAGGTGCAATCTGGAGTAAGTGCATTTTGAGGTCAAACTGCATTATATGAATAGATGGACTGTATTGGAATGGCTACACTTCTAAAAGAAGGATTCTAATAGAATTTGGTCCTAATTAGAGAAATTGCCGTGAATGTAGAATCATCACGGATTAATATAAGTCAAAATTGACTTTGGGAATTACTTGCTCCTGTATGCAGAAGGGCTATGTCTCCATTCTGTCGAGGTTCAATATAGGAGATTAGCCTCCACACTTCAACTTACTGCGTCCTTCGATATTTCTGCATGAAAATGCACAATGTAACATCGTATTTCCATTTTGCCGACCATTTCTACCATTTCTACCATTTGCAAAACCATATATTCAATTAATTATTTGCACTGACTCTGGCGAAATTGCCTAAATTTTATGAGGCTTATGCTAGGCCCGAAATATTCAACATTCGGGACCCACATTGGAAGAAAAATCCTATAATTGCGAGTCCTGAAAGCCAGGCCTTCGGGTATTGGCGGTCTATAATGAAGGCTTTTGCCAGTTGTTCTGGCTTTTAGCAATTTTGGCTCAAACCAAATTGCATTTCATGTAAGGTGTCTAAAGCTACAATGAATTGCCTGGAATGCTGGTAGCTCGAGGGTTGCAATGTTCCTGGAAGTAGACAAGACTATTATCTCGAAAAGTCGGCTTGTAGCTTGTAGCTTGTGAAACGAGGTTCCTACTCAGGTAGCCTTGGAGCAGAAATAGGAAACATTCAGGTGGTGGTTTCAGCCCTCACTAAGCCAATGGAAAGCATATAGACTACAATGCGTATTCTTCATTTGGGCCAGCTCTTGCTGAAAGAAGACACGAATGGATTTTTCTAATTGACCTGTCCAATGTTTACTTATTTCCATTAGCCTTGAGACTTGTATGATGGTAATCTTGGCTAGTGCTCCAGTTTCTCATTGCTTGTGCATGAATTGCAAAATCTTCGTGTAAGGTATCATGCATTACTGCAATAATCTTCTCTAGAAGCTAATCGGCTACAAGAGCATTTTTAGTAGTTCCTGTGCCATAGTTGCATGAAGTAAATAATCTTCCCTAGAAGCTAATCGGCTACAAGAGTATTTTTAGTAGTTCCTGTGCCATAGTTGCATGAACTTAATTAATCTTCGCTACCATTCATCTAGATGTGTAAATCACCTTAACTGTGTGAATTAGCACAAGTCCTAAAGTCGTCACTAACTGCACTCTATGATTGCATATATGTTTTAGAGAAACTTTGAATAGGTCTTCCATTCAATCACCGATATTTCCCAACTCCACACTCCAAACACTTTGACCACTTCTTTCCGCTGAAACACATGTAACAAAGTTCCATCCTGTCCATAATTACGCCTCTAACTAGTTTCCATGGTTCCATTCGTCCATTCCAGTTGTACATGATTGCACCTGTCCACAATTGCACCTGTCCACAATTGCACGTCTAGTTACAGGTCAGTTCCATAACCACCTACCACATTTCTGCACCTGGTACTCCGAACAAACACCGCCCCACCCTACAGTCTCAAGACACATCTGAGGAATTCCCACTGTCAATTCGCTCAGTGCATCTCCCAAGTGCTTCTCTGTCACCAAATCTCCATATTATCCACTTTATCTCTCTCTTTCGAATCCTCACATTTCTCGTCTCCATATTCTCAATATTTAATGCCGCGTTCTCTAATTTCTTTCTCAGTCAATGTCACCACACCACCAAAGAAATACATTTCTTGCACCATAGGCCATACTCGGCCGTTCCACTAAACACACTGTCCCAGTCCATATCAATTTTATCCACATAAAACGTCTCTATTCCCTACAAACTCTCCCTCTTTGCCTGGTAATCACTTGCTCGCCCTAGACTAGACTATTCTCGCTGTACTCGCAGTATTCCTAGAACCACAATCCTCTACATTCTCCCTATACTGGTTCTCCCCAGGCGCACTGTTCTCCCTAGGCGCACAGTCTCACTATACTGGATTTTCTCCCTAAGCCCATAATCCTCACTCTTTTCCCTATTTCCCTATTCTCCCTAGGCGCACTATTCGCCCTATCTCACCAACACCATTCCTCTCTTGTTTTCTCCCTGTTGCTTTATTCCGCCATTTCCTCGTGTATCTACTTCATCCCACCCTTCACACCTCCGCTAACCGCACACCACCATTTCCCCCACCCCTCTCCTTCCTTCCTCCTTCCTTCCTGCCTACCCTCCCTATTCTCCCTATCCTCCCTATCCTCCCTGTCCTCCCTATTCTCTCCCTATTCCCCACCACTCGCGCCTACTAATCTTTTCGTCGACAAAATTTACAACACACCCCCAAACATGGAAAACTACAACGACGACCTCTATCCATTGGCGTTGCTTATGGACGAGTTGAAGCACGACGATGTCTCCAACCGTGTCGAAGCAATGGAAAAGTTGGACACCATCGCCATTGCCTTGGGCCCCGAACGCACCTTGAAGGAGCTCATTCCCTTTCTCAACGACGTGGCCCAGGACGACGAGGAGGAGGTGTTTGCCGTGTTGGCGGCAAAGCTCGGCGACTTCATCCCATTCATTGGCGGCACCGCCAATTCCCAGTCGTTGATCGAGATCTTGACCATCTTGGTGCTGATGGAAGAACCCATCGTCAGAGACAAGGCCATCGACTCGTTGAACAAGATCAGCTTGGAGTTGTCCACCGCCGAACTCAACGACATCTTCATCAGCTTGGTCCAATCCTTGAGCCAGGGCAACTGGTTCTCCAAGAAAATCGCCTCGTGTGGCCTCTACAAGTCGGTTCTCATCAAGGTGCCTTTCGCCACCCGGATCGACTTGTTGAACCTCTACCTCAAGTTGATCACCGACGACTACCCCATGGTGCGCCGCAGTGCCGCCACCAACTTGCCCGAGTTGATCAACTTGTTGACGTCCTTCACCAAGGCCCACCCCGAGGACACCAACAAGGTCAACAACGAGGACTGGGAGATCATCTCCAAGATGTTCCACCACCTCATCAACGACGACCAGGACTCGGTCAAGTTCCTCTCCATCGACGTGTTGATCGCCATCTTAGAGTTCTTCAAGAGCATCGACGAGGACAGCTTCAACTCCGACTTCCTCACTTCCGCCTTGAAGCTCATCAAGGACGAGTCGTGGAGAGTCCGCTACACCGCCGCCGACCGCTTCAGCAGGATCGCCAAGAACTTCGAGGACAAGGAACAGGAGTTGTTCCAGCTCATCGACCCGTTCATCAGCTTGATGAACGACAACGAGGGCGAGGTCAGAAAGGCCATCTGCAAGCAGTTGCCTGACTTCTGCAGCTTGTTGGTGGCTTACCCCTCCACCAAGACCACCATCTTGAGCAAGATCATCCCCGTGTTGAACGACTTGTCGCAGGACAACCAGGAGAACGTCCGTGCTTCCTTGGCCTCCAGCATAACCAAGTTGTCGCCTATCTTGGAAAGACAGTCCACCATCGACAAGCTCTTGCCCATCTTCTTGACCATGTTGAAGGACGAGTTCCCCGATGTCCGCTTGAACATCATCTCCAACTTGTCCGTGGTCAACGAGACGATCGGCATCAACCTCTTGTCCACCAACTTGTTACCTGCCATCACTGAGTTGGCCCAGGACCACAAGTGGCGCGTCAGATTGGCAATAATTGAGTACATTCCCAAGTTGGCCAACCAGTTGGGCGAGTCCTTCTTCAAGGAGGAGTTGTTGTCCTTGTGTATGTCGTGGTTGTGGGACCCCGTGTTTGCCATCAGAGACGCCGCCGTCAAGAACTTGAAGGAGTTGACCACCATCTTCGGCTCCAACTGGGCCAACAGCGAGATCATCAACCGTCTTTTGAACAATGACGACAAGATCGACGAGGATGACAAGATCGACTACTCCAACTTCATCATTAGAATCACCTGCTTGTTCGCCATAACAAGCTTGGTGCCTGTCATCGACTACGCCACCATCCAGACCAAGGTCTTGCCGTTCATCAACAGCTTAATCGTGGACGCGGTGCCCAACATCAGATTCAACGTGGCCAAGTCCTTCTTGGTCATTGTGGAAAGCTTGGCCAAGGACAAGGAAGTCACCAAGGAGGAATTGCATAAATTGGTCAACGTCGAGGTCTTGCAAAAGTTGGAAAAGTTACAGAGCGACGACGACGTGGATGTCAGATTCTATTCAAGCAAGAGTATTAGAGGTATTAATGAGATTTTGGCCTAGAGCCCACCTGCTACCCAATACTAATGACTTGTGTGGACTTGCCATACTGCATTCACGACCCATTGCTACTTCGCCGAGGAGTACGATAGTTTAGTTCCTTCTGGTCGTCCAGCCTTCTGTTATGAACTTTTTACATGCTTTGTTTGATATATACACTATTACTTACTGTAGACATAAAATGCGACTCATGACATTAATAATTATAGACATGTCTGAATGAAAATGAGGTATCATAGGGTACTAATAGGGAACTTATTGGATCCATGAGAAAGTCCATTAAATGATGGAATTGATCCATCTAATCTTCTGGTTATTTCCATTTAACTAAAGGCATCAAAGATATTTCTTCTGGTATGATGCACCGATGTCTCCTTTCAATTATTCCCACCTTATTCTATACTTTCCTTTACAACTTTCCCTCCTTCTTCTTCTGCAACTTGTCGAAGTCAAAGTCGAACGAAGCTCCACAGCCACACGCAGTCGAGGTGTATGGCGAGTCCACCACCTTGAACGAGCTTCCAATCAACTCTTTGGTGTAGTCGATCTTCGAATCCTGCAAAATCTCCAACGACGACTCGTCCAAGATCACTTGGGCTACTCTTCCAGTTCCGTCTTCTCTTTTAAATACCAAGATCTCGTTGTCCTCGTCGTTTTTGAGCTCGGTGCTCAAGTCAGTGAGGTTCAAGTTGTACTGGAAACCGTGACAGCCACCACTTTCAACGCTAATACGTAATGCTGTGTTGGGGTTCTTGTCTTCCTCGGCTATGCTGTTGAGCTTGAGACTGGCTCTGTCTGTGATGGCAAGGTGCAAATCGGTGGTTCCGTGTGTGAGTTTGGTGAACTTGAAGTCGTCCAAGTCAACCTGGGGCACGTGTTGATTATGAGAGGAGTTTGAAGCATCTGTTTCGGTCTGTTCTTTGGGGAAGGCAAATGAGGCTTTCTGGAATGATTTGGGGGCTGCTGCCTCGGTCTGGGTCGTAGAGTACCGAGAAATGGCGCTTTTGAGGAGCATGTGATTTGGACGTGCCGTAAATACAGCTTTCGGGACGCCGGAGGCCCTTATTATTCTAGAAAACATGGTAATAGTGATATAAGGAGAAGAATGTAAAGATATGTAATCGGTCACGTGCGATAAATCACGTGATAAATCTTGTCAAGTGATGTTTGGTCACGTGTGGTTTTCACCGCCTACACCTTTCATATACAGCATATTAACAAGAGTTACCTAACTAACCTCATTAGCAGTCCTATTGTACAGGATCCAGCACAGACAGCACGGCAGTTGCGATCCACATCAAATCAAAGGGCACTATCTATAGTCAATTTTCACCGTTTTTAATGGCACGATTTGATCTGACGTCAGAATATCCAACTTTTCACCTATCTGTAGTTGTCATCGGAGATTCTCCACGACTTCAACCATGTCAAATGAGCCCAGTTCTCCTTGGGGCCGTCCATTCCGAGCGAGATGGCTCTCAAGGACCAGAAAGTGCCGATAACCACCACATACAAGGCAGCGTAGACGGCAGCGTAGACGAGCTTCTTGGCAGGAGAAGCACGCTCGGCGTTCAATGGAAGCGTGAACAACTCGACCTCGTACACAAACACCATCATGGCGAAGTAGAGCGCAGGCACGTAGTGGTGGACGTAGGTGACTCTGCCCATGATGACGAAAGGAACAAAGTGCAAGCCCCAGCCGAACATGGGGTAGATACCGCCCATCAAGAAAGACTTCAATTTTTGGGGGTTGGAGGCAGGGAAGTCGACGATTTGTCTCTGCCATCTGATCAAGAAGTACAACACGATGAAGAAGAACAAGAACACACCAGCAGTCGAGGTCCAGGTGGTTCCTGGCGAGCCGAGCATGTAGTACTTGACCTTGTCATCGGCCCAGGAGCACATTCTGATACCGGTGTTCAACGTGGGCCATTGCCAGAACGACGAGGCCAAGTCGTCCTGCTTCTCGTAGTCGGGCACCAACGCGTTGTTGGTGGCCATCATGGCCAAGTTGATCTGGATGAAGTCCTTGAAGAACTTGGTCTTGGGGAGGGCAAAGTCGGCAGGGGCATCGGGCAAGAGCTTGTTCTCGTTGGTCTCGAGGTTCCACCACGTTCTCTTGTCCTTCTTGAAGGGGTTCTTGAAACAGACGACCTCACCTTGTCTGAAACCCCATTGGGGCAACGACTGGCCAGAAACACCAAGGTAACAGTTCATCACAGTGCTCTTCAATCTGAAAGAGGTGGTCAATGGGTGCAATCTGAGCTTGTCCTCGTTCTTGGAGTGTTGTTCCATGATTTCCACAACCCAGTTGTCCTTGAGGTCTCCAATGGTCAAGTTACCGTAACCAGCAACTTCGAGCTCGGACTTCAGAACTGGTGCTGGCACCTCGTGCGTGTGCAAGTTTCTGCCGGTAAAAGGGTGCATGAGTCTGACGGCCATGCCGTCGAGGACGTACTCGGTGTTGTTGTTGTTGTCGGTGTCGAAGTAAGGCTCCTCTCTGGCTCTCTGGAAGATCCAGTTGTTGTTGGCGTCCTTATGGGAGTAAGTGGTGACCTGCTGTTGCTTGGAGCCTTCGGGGTACGATTGGACGTGGGAGTGCAAAAGACCGCCGGACAAGCCCTGGTTCTTGAGCGTGACGATGGAGTGGCCGATGGTGACCTCTCTGGGGCCGCCTCCGACGTTAGAGCCCACCAAGTTGGCTTGGAACAAAGAGGACATGTTGGCATCGCCGGTTCCCGACTTGTACAACAAGTCGAAGTGGACCTTAAAACTGATCAAGAAGATGGTGATGGGGATGACAATCAAGGCAAGACCGCGGGCAAACCAGTGGTTGGCGTAGCGCTTCCACGAGACAGTCTTGTCGCCGAACTTGTTCCAGAGATCCACCACAGTGTAGATTCCGATCAACGTGGTGACGAACAAACCGACCATCTTGACGGAGCAGGTGCATCCGATGGAGAAGCCGGTCAAAAGAAGCCACTTCCACCACTTTCTGCCGAACTCCTGGTCGCGGGTGTTGTGGGAGTCGAAGCGGGCAAAGCAGTACACCGTGGTGACAGTGAAGAAAAGGAGCATGGAGTCGAGCAAGATGAACTTGCCCAAGGTGACGTAGGACAACTCCAAGGTGACCATCAAGGTGAACAACCAGGTGGCGGGGATGGAGAAGCCGATCTCCTTCATGGTGAAGTAGGCGAAGGGGACACACAAGGCGGAGAATGTGGCCTGGAAGATACGCATCTTGGTGTAGTCGATGTAGTCGGGGTAGGTCTCGCCGGAGGGGAAGTCCCACGAGCCATTGTAGCCGGCCAAGTAGCCCGACAATCCGATCAACATTTTGCCAAGAGGAGGGTGCACATCGTGGTAGAACTCGTGTCTCAAGTAGTACGAGCCAAACTTGCCAAAGTGGGCCTCGTCCCACACCACGGCGTCGTTGACACTGATGCGGTACAACCGGACGAAGAACGAGAGCACAGTGAAGGCAATAGGCGCCACGATGGACTCGAGATGGCGAAGCGATTGCACAAACTCCTTGGTCTCCTCGTAGTGCTGTCTTTTGGCCGAGTCGTCGATGACCTCATCCTCGACGGCACGGGCAGGGCTGGGTTCCTTGCCTCTGTGACGGAGGGTCAGTGTGTGGTTGTCGACGGACATGAAAGAAGTAGTGGTGGATATATTTGCAACGTGTTTTTTTGGTGCGCGTAGGTCTGGGTGTAGGGAAAATAGGGCGAGGCCACCGTGGCACGGAAGTGAGGATAGAGAGGACCTAGGAGGGTAGTGTGGGTAGTAAGTCAGTGGGGAAGGAAGGAAGAAAGGATAGATGGTGGTAGTGGGTGTGGAGGTGGTGGTGGTGGTGGTGGTGGTGGAGTGTCTAATTGGTAGGCAGTGGAGATTCTGATCTGGATTTTCAGAGGGGCTTTTATTCGAGCTGAGACTCACCACGAGGCTTGTAGGGAAGGAGAATTGCTACGGATATTGCTAGTGGGGATAGTGCTACGTAATGGTAGGATGAGTGGGGGAGTGCTACAACAATAGGCAGGCACTATTCCTAGTTAATGGTAGGATTAGTGGGGAAGTGCTACGTGCAATTGGTGGGGATTATTTGGCAGAATTCAGGGGACTGGACTACAGATTTGGTGGAATTTCCACCTGGTGAGACCTACAGTGAAATATCTCGTGCTACGAATTTAGTGATATCTATCTGCGAAAGACACACGAGTAGAAATATCCCGTGTCATCGTAAACCTACTGCCATGTTGGAATTCTTGTACGGGATCCTTCCTACTGCGGTGGTAAGAATAATTGACTCGTAGTGAAAGTACCACTGCTTGAGATTTGTAGTTTTCCTACGCGTGTGCTAGTTTTTCACCACGGTGGTAATTGGCCCGTGAATTTCTTGCTGTATTTTCACAGGTGGAATTGCAGGCAAGAATCTCCTGTTGCAGTGTGAACGCTACTTACGCGTGTGTTCATGCTATTTGTGAACTTTCCATCTATGCGTGGTGGTGAATTTCGCCAGGGAATTGTGGTACTGAGATTTTGCAGGCTACGCGTGTGGTACATTATTCGTATTACGTTTCTAGAGGTTTTCTTATTGGCTGATCCAACGATCATTGGCAGAGGCATGGACTTGAACTCGAATGGGAACAGTCCAGTGACATCGTGGCTTAAGCTTCTGAGGTCCTCCGCCTCGAGTGCACTTCGGCTATCTCCGCTCGTCCTGGTGAAACAGATTGAATTATTCAACGCTGTACTTTAGTGATTGTAGAGTGCTGGATCAGTAAATAGTTCAATTGTTCAATTGCTCTTGCTTCTCAATATATTGCCTATAGTGCAGCAGAAGACAGACCTTCTGGAAGCCTCGCTCTTGTACAGTATGCAAGCAAGGATATGTTCTAGAACTCTTCCCCACAGTCATTGGAAGTGCACATAGACGGGTGATAACTTTAGGCTAAAATGGAGATTATTAACCAAAAGGGGCTGGGTCTAGTTGGGAACGAATAGTTCTATACTGTATATGTGCATTGGTCGAAGCGATTGGGAAGTTGAGGTTTGTAGGGTACAATTTTTCACATTTTTCAAACTTTTCAGATTTTTCGAATTTTTCAAATCCCTATTCAAACTCTATTTCGCAATTCAATTTTGACACATTTTTTAGTTATTCCAACTTACAAAGAAGGACTTCTATTGTTGGAATTTCTGGAGTATTGCCAGAATCCCAAATTAATAGCTCTTGAAAACTAAATTGAATGCTCTAAACTTTCACCATTGAACCTGTCTACTTCTAGAGCATGTAATCAGATCAATGCTTTTGTTGACATAGAAGACTACTTTGTCGTCAGATCGTATGATAAATTAATTAAGTGGAACTTTATTGCTGGTGCTACTTATGTAATTATTTAAAGCAATAGACCTCAAATTCTTCCCTATCCTGAAGGACTAATACATCCGCCTATCCAATTGCTATTACTATCCATTTATATTATCCTGGACTGTCTCAGGATCCCAATTTCTGCTGTTCTTGCAGCTCTTATGACTCTTTCTCTTGTTGTACAACAAAACTCTCGAGCACTCTCCAAATGCTTGCACTCTTCATGTCTTCTGGTAACTTGTCCCCTATCCGGACCCGTCCGTCTATGGTCAAAGATATCAAACTGGAGGAGAACTTGACTATTTCCAAGTTGCCGAAATTCATCGTCGTGGTCCGTAGCAAGTATTCCTGGATTTTTGACACCACAGACCCGTCCTTGAACTTGGCAATGTCGCTATTGGGAATGGTGACGGTGATATTCCGCAAATTGCGGTTGATGGACTTTTCCCGGGTGCCGTAGGTGATCTCGATGTCGCCAACGACGCGCTCCAACACGCCAGTCCGGGTTTCTGCGTCCCGTTCTTCGGCTCTTTCCGCAAGTTCCGCCATCATCTGGTTGGTGATGCTCAAGATATGCTTGTCTGCTAGATGAAAGTCTCTGATAACCATGGGCACGTCCAACTCCACCAAGTTCTCGAGAAGTGAGATCAAGTAGGAATCGTCAAAGCTGGTGATCCGCTTCAAAAGCACCGTATTATATGCCGCCTTGTCTCCACCGTTGGAGATGAACACCAACGTTTGCTTCGGGAGCAACCGTCCACATCGTATCACCAAGTAGCGGGAGTGCAATTGGCCTTCCTGCAGACCGTGGGTCAAAGAGAGCTGCTCATACACGTTTTGGACCGACTGGTACAGTGGGATCAACTCCTGGTGCCTGATGTTGTTGACATAGTTGTCGTAAAGGAACTTGGCAAGATTGAAGCGTAGATACTCGATTTGGACGGCGGAAAGTGCTGGAAGGGTCTGGTTGGCCTTGTGGAGTCGAAACGACTGGTTGACAAAGAGGTCCACGGTGTTCTCGACCGAAAGAGGCATGGTTGAAGTGTTGTTTACTTCAAAAACTGAAATACATGTCAGGTCACGTGACACGATTTACGATGGTAGGTACTACTCTACACTGTAATTGAGTTCTACCTTGGCCTCAGCCAAGCTGCATTCATTAATCATACATAACCGCATAACTGAGACTCCTGTTCAAGTTCCAAGCATCCTAGGATAGCTCACAACTTGGTGGATAGTTAATTAGAAGCCTTAGCGACGTGCTCCAACAAGTCGACGACTCTGGTGGAGTAACCGAATTCGTTGTCGTACCAGGAGATCAACTTAACGAAGGTTGGGGACAACAAGATACCGGCCTTTTGGTCGAAGATGGAGGAGTATTGGGAACCCAAGAAGTCGGTGGAGACAACAGCGTCCTCGGTGTAGCCCAAAACACCCTTCAAGGCACCGTTGGAAGCGGCCTTGATGGCCTCGGAGATCTCCTCGTAGGTGGCGGCCTTCTTCAATCTGACGGTCAAGTCGACAACGGAGACGTCGACGGTTGGGACTCTCAAAGACATACCGGTCAACTTACCGTTCAACTCAGGGATAACCTTACCGACGGCCTTGGCAGCACCGGTGGAGGATGGGATGATGTTAC
Source organism: Suhomyces panamericanus (assembly GCA_030582475.1). Lineage (NCBI taxonomy): Eukaryota > Fungi > Ascomycota > Pichiomycetes > Serinales > Debaryomycetaceae > Suhomyces > Suhomyces panamericanus. The sequence continues at coordinate 36,123 of JAKTXI010000038.1, forward strand.
CAGAAGCGGTTCTACCTCCTCTCCAGTCCTTGTGGGAAGGACCGTCAACGGTCTTCTGGGTGGCGGTGATGGAGTGGACGGTGGTCATCAAACCCTCCTCGATACCGAAGGTGTCGTTGATAACCTTGGCCAATGGGGCCAAACAGTTGGTGGTACAAGAGGCGTTGGAGACGATCTTGAGGTCGGGGGTGTACTTGTCCTCGTTGACACCGACGACGAACATTGGGGCGTCGGAGGAAGGAGCGGTGATGATGACCTTCTTGGCACCACCCTCAATGTGCTTGTTGGCACCCTCCAAGGTGGTGAAGACACCGGTGGACTCAATGACGTAGTCGACACCGGCCTTACCCCATGGGATGGCGGCTGGGTCTCTCTCGCCGAAGACCTTGATGGCGTGGCCGTCAATGACCAAGTTGTCGCCCTCGGACTTGACCTCACCGGTGTATCTACCGTGGGTGGAGTCGTACTTGAACATGTAGGAGGCGTAGTCAGGGGCAATGAAAGGGTCGTTGACGGCGACGACCTTGATGTCCTTTCTTTGCAAAGCGATTCTCAAGACCAAACGTCCGATTCTTCCGAAACCGTTAATACCAATTGTAATAGCCATTGTAAAAGTGTGTGAGTGTGAGTGAAGTGGCGAAAAAAAGATGGGGATTTGGGGTCTATTTATACTGGGAGACGCCGGGGGGGTGCGCTCCATTAACGTGCATTAATGTCGCATTTGCTGGGCTGGGTGGGTGTTGCCACTGTTTTTTGCAGGTTACGCCAATGCACCGGCAGCTGAGGCGGACGTAGTGAAGGTCACTGGAGGTCCAGGTCTGTTGGAAAAGACACCATGGAGCCTTGCCATTGGCCAGAATTGCAGGGCCAGGCGAGAATGGGTGGGGACTGTTGTGTGGGGCGCCGGGGCCCCTCCCGGGCCGCCCCGGGTGGGCCCAGTGGAAGCCTCGGACGGCCGGTTCCCCAGTGCCCGGGTCTCTGTGAAAATCGTCGACGTAACCTGCAAACCGCCAGGGTGCGGACAACCGCATGGCAGAACTCCGAGACCGAAACCTCACACCACTGGGGGTATCCGGCCACGTCGGGTGCCAAAAGGGTGACGGTGGGAGGGGACGGCTGCTGTGGTGGTGGTGCAGGGGTAGTGGTGCCATTGGGTCCCAATTGGGCCGGTGGGAGGCTGGCGAGATGTGCGCGTTCCTATTGGTGGGGATGAGGAGGAATCGAAGGGAGTGGAATGGAGGGAGTGAGTGGAATGGAATTGTGGGTGTGGATGGAGAGTGTGCATGGAGGAGATGGATGGATGGATAGAGGGGATGGAGGGGATGTAGCATTGCAGCATGGATTTGCACCCAATTGTCTGGGTGCAAATTCATTCAAATGGCAGGGTAGTATGTGGACCACGGTACGATATTTGTAGGGCTCGGCAATTGGCGCGTCTGTAATTCGACTGGAAGTCTCGCTAAATCTCCCCCAGGACTGTCGCTCGCTCGCTCGCGCTAGGGACGATCTAGGGACAATCGAGGGATACTCAGGGAGGGAGAATCTAGGGAGGGTAATCTCTGACCGTCGCTATGATCGCCACGTGCCATGGCACGTTGCCGTCATGCCGCTAGTCCGCTGCTCGGCCTGGTCGGACCACCGTGTTCCATCACGCGGTGATCCATGATCCAGGTGAAACGACATGGTTGCTGTGGGGAGAAGCGGTTGGGAGTGATGGTGAAGAGTCTTGATTAGCTCAACTGTAGAATTGAGGCCAGAATGTAGAATTGGGCCCAGACTATTCATTGGGGCCTGATTGTAGCATTGGGGTCTGAATAAGGCACAGACTGGGTGAATTGTCAATTGAGGCTTCGCGGCACTTCAGCGACTCCTCTGGTTGGCTTTGCTTTGCTGGTCTTGGCTCCGTCTGATACTCCAACAATGGGTCCATTCGTTTTGTTGGTCTTCGTACATTTTGCGACAATTGCGAGTATCGGGGTGAATCGGTACAGCCAAGGGCTTTATCGGTCCAGAATGGTGGGTGAAAAAGATGTGGAGATCCAATTGAAGGTCTCGCCCAAATAATAGATTGGCACCAACGCCATGCAATTGGGATTGTATTATACTTTGTAGTAGTCCGTAAATCTCACCTCCCATGATCGATGATCTGTCAATAGGACTTTTGGTACTAGAGTTCCGATTCGGCAAATAGTGCCATTAACCACCAATCTCCCGTACGGTACATCTTGTAGGAACTAGACCTGAAAATAGGCAGACCCACTGGCCATTATCCGTCCAGATCCGCTTGCAGACCGTGCTATTTCAACAGACACCTGGCCAATATTTCAGACCTTGCTAGTTCTAGGATCAAGTAAATTGTTAGACCTAGACGAAAAAGAAACGCCTCCAAGTTCCTTCTGTTGCTCTGGAGCAGAGTATTGCTGCTGTCTCGTTCCATTGCTCAAAATGGCTGCAATCAATGCTGATTCAAACACGATAAGGTCATGAAAAGTGGGTTTGCAGTCAGAATTATTATCAGAAACGAATCTGAACTGGATCATGAAATCTACTCGAAGTTGTTTGATATCGAGTCAATTTCAAGAAGAACACCTTAATAGAGTGCCATTAATCCAGATCAGACTTCCTGACCCTTAATGGTGATTTTATCAGTAACTAATTAACATGTTGATTCGCATTTGCAACTATTCCAAACTCTTAAAATACTAATCTATTCCAAATGTCAACACATACACCCATTTACCATATACAAGACTACACTGAAGTAACCACCCACCATCCAATTGACCTACTTTCCATCCACTCTACTCCCGCTTCTACCCAATTCTATCCATATCCTACGATCATATTCCCTTACTTCAAGGGTCCCTAACTACACTATTGAATCATGCCAAATACCCATCTCCTATCTCCAATACACGTACACGTTTGCTATTGGTCGCCTTTCAATTACTTGCCTCAGTTAGACCCAATCATATCGCACTCCTTGGTGCCATTCCTTGAAGGGGCTCTATTGCTATGTGTGTCTTGTGACTACGCGTCGTCTATATATGCCCATAACCCTTCAATTGGAAAGGCAGGAACATCTGATTCCCCATAATCGGCCAGTTAGCTCTTTTTCCGCTTCCAAGACTCCATTCTGCTAGAAGTTCCACCTCACTGCACTCCGGCTTTCTTCTTCTGGATCCTGATAACTAACCATCGTGATCTGTCATGTCACTCCGTCTCATCCCGTTAAGCTCAAAGTACTCAATTCCGTCGGTGGGGTTGGGCTGCTACAACATCCCCATTTCCCAGACGGCTTCCGTGGTGTATGAAGCGTGCAAGTTGGGATATCGCCACTTTGACACTGCGGTTCTCTACAACAACGAACACGAGGTTGCCCAGGGCATTTTGCAGTATCTTCGGGAGACTCCCAGCGCCAAACGGCAGGACTTCTTCTACACCACCAAGATTTGGGACAGTGAACAGGGAACCAGTGCATCCGAAGCCTCGCTTGCCCGGATGTTGAAGCGCATTGGCGACTTGGAGTACATCGATCTCCTCTTGATCCATTCGCCACTTCCTGGCTCCCGCAAGAGGCTCGAGACCTACGACGTCATGCAGAAAGCCGTGGACCTGGGCAAGGTCCGTTCGATTGGAGTCTCCAACTACGGCCGTCACCATGTCGAAGAGCTCTACAAGTGGGACGGCTTAAAGCACCAGCCCGTGGTGAACCAAATCGAGATCAGCCCCTGGGTCATGAGAGAAGAATTGGCCCAATGGTGCCAGTCCCAAGGCATTGCCGTGGAGGCTTATGCTCCACTTACCCACGGCGGAAAGTTGCTGAATGTGAAGCCCGACTCAGGATTGGGCAAGGTCTGTGCCAAGTACAACAAGACCCCAGCCCAGGTGCTCATCAAATGGTCACTTTCCAAGGGGTACATTCCGTTGCCCAAGTCCAAGACTCCCAGCAGATTGAAGGAAAATTTAGAAATCAACGATTACGAGTTGACTCCAGAGGACATCAAGGCCATTGACCAGCCTGGGGCCTACGAGCCCACAGACTGGGAATGCACCGATGCTCCTTAGAATAAAGGTGAATATATATGAAGAAGCCTTCACTGCCAAAATTGAAAAACAGGAAGTTTTCGGTGTTGAAGGACCGAATCATTATAAAGAACCAACTGGAAGGTGATTGACGAATGTAGAGCCAGAGATGTACTAGAACCTTAGTAGTAAGTATATAGAATTCAATTAGAATACATAGTTTATACACTGAGATGAACCTTTTTTCTTAAGGGTGATGCGGTGGCTCAATGGTAGAGCTTTCGACTCCAGATCGAAGGGTTGCAGGTTCAATTCCTGTCCGTGTCAATTCCTTTCTTTTTGTTTTTTTGCCCTATGGCCTGGATATCATTCTAGGGTATTGAAAGGCTGATCAGGGGACAATACTAGGGTCAATTAAGTAGTTTGGGATGAAATTTTCACACCTAGCATTAGAATTATGTTGAGCGTAATATTGTGGACCAGTTCCACTGTTAGTTAGAAGCCATATTGTTGATTTCAAGTTCATATTTGAACTCCACAATATTACAATTACTTCAATATTTCACTATTACAACTACAACACTAAAACCCATACTTCAATATTACAACTACTATTCACAATATAACAACTACTACAATAATACAACAACTACTACACTACAACTAATTCACTACAACTTATTCACTGCAACTACTACTATTTCAATATAACTACTACTACTTCACTACATCAATTTACTATTTCATTTGCACAATTCTTACAATCCACAAATTACACAATTGAATACTCACAATAATCCACAATACACAATAGCGCATAAGTAATTCACCCATCGCATAGCCGTACTTCCCAACATCTACGCCTCCTCTTCCATTTCACCGTAATCTCCTTCCTAATCTCTGCTTCCTCGTATTTTTTCTACATCATTCTCTTCCCTTTTTGTATCTATTACTGCTATGGTACATTAGTTCTTGGAGATCTTGGATGCTCGTATGTTGCCCTGCTTGCGGAGCTCGGTGTCCATCAACTCCTGGATGCGGTGGCTGCCGGCAATGGCAATGGCAAGCACCGATTCCAACTTGTCGAGAGGCATCTTGTCCTCCAACATCAACAACGCTAACTTTTCGCTTTTTCCAATGACTCCGATGGTCAAAGTGCTGATGTCGCTCTCTTCCAACCGGTTCAAGTCCAACAACGGCGTCTGGTCGTGGATTCCGGCGTTGACACTGGAGACGTAGTCGTACATGGCAATGCCAGCATCGATCAATGCAAGGGTCATGGCGTTGGTCATGGCGGCCAACATGCCGCCATCTTGGGCCAACACATGAATGTCCACTCTGATGACTGTGCGTGGATACAAGTGGCACATCACGCTCTGTTCAAAGGTGCGTTCTAACGTGGTCTTCATCTCCACTATTCTCTTCTCGGTTCTGCCTGTTTTCTTTCTTTCGTAGGTCGAGAAGTTGGCCACGTTGATGCTGACCTCGATGCTGGCCTCATTGGATGAGGCCTGCGACCTCAACGTGGGTTCCATGGGGCCTTGCACTGTGCATATCACTTTGGTGTTACCTTGTTCGACGTAGGACGAGCCGTCGGAGGAGTTTGGATGGGTGTTTGTTTGGCATTCAAAACGACGCAACTCGTTCCACCTGCGGCCGTCGATACGCAAGCCTTCTGGCGAGTAGATCTCGAGACGGGACATGGATAGGAGGGTAGTTAATGGAAAAGTGAAAAAACATCATCGTGCGCACGTGACGTTACACGTGACAAAATCTAACACGTGATCTAGATCACGTGCTCAACAGCCCCGTGGTCTTCAACGTCCCCCACAAACCGCCCTAGGAGCCAGCAGTTGGCCAAGAAGAAGCCTCCCGATGCATAGAGGAGCTCCGTGAACGTGTTCTCCCCCAAAAATTCCAATTTGTACGCAAAATTCAACCATCCAGCTTGGCCAACGACCCACAAAACCACCATGAAAACTCCAGATCTGGCATATTCCCGTGATAAGTACTTCGATCCGGCAAGATAATGGGGGAGGAAGATCAAGAACCACAAGAAGTACTGCGAGGTCATGACCTTGTTGAAGGTGACGAACGCAAACGTCTGGAGAAAGAGACTGGACACCAAGTCTCTGTGTGCGAAGAGTAACGGAATAAGGACGCCAGAAATCAAAAACTGGGGCACAAAGGCGTACTTTTCCAAGTTGTCGGCGCTTTCCACCAATGCAGACTTGTAGTAGAGTGCAATGTTGTAGACAGAGAAGTTGTGTCTGTGGTCAAGACGGACCAAGTGGTAGAGGTACGACTCGAAGAGGAACTCGTAGCCGTAGATGACGTACATGACGCCATTGAGGGCAGCCAAAGAGGCCAATGTGATGACGAGGAACGTGATGTTGCGCTTGTTGAACAAGTTGAGCAACGGAAGGTCCACAAGCGGTTTTCCTTGGGCCAAGAACCACATGATACTAGGCAAGTAGATGACAGGATAGAGCTTGAAGTGGATGGAGAGGCCCAAAAAGAGGCCCGAGAGCACCACAGAGTGCCGTTTGAGCAAGAAGTACAACGAAAGCATGATCATGACGGTGAGAACGCTCTCGGAAGAGCCTCTGGTGCTGATGGTAATTACCATGGGGTTCAAGAGCCACAACGACGCCAAGATGGCCACCTTATCGGGGCCCAAGGCAGATCCTCTAATCCGTAAGGTCTGGAGGAGCTGACTAATGATCCATCCTGTCACCAAATCACTCACCATAAAGAGCCCTTTGCCGAAATGGTACCAATGGCCTTGCCATGAATTAGGGAGCACCATCCACGCCAACAACGGCGTGTAACGGTAAGTTTCGCGATTGTACGGACTAAATCCCTGGTTGACGTAATTGGCAGCATCAGAAAACACCAAATAGTCTATGTCGGTGTACTTGACGGCCAAGTACTTGTCTTGGTATAAGCCGAAGAAGAAGAAGCTGATGCGTAGAACCACCGAAAGGACGAGGATATTGGTGGAATTGAGGAGTTTCATGGAATATGTAGTGTAACTGTTGGCTGGGTATGAGAAAAGAACGATGCAAGTACTGGAAATGATGGCAGTGGAGCCTGGAGTGAAGAATGATGGTACACTATTTTGAATATATAGATCGCATTATTTCACAAGTAGTGAAATTTGGAGGTAGACTACAAAAGAGCTGGGAACCGGATTTCGGGAATTTTTATTACATAAACCAGTAGCTACAGTGTCAAAGTATCAGAATATCCACTAAAATTACTACTTGTTTCGGAAAAATGGCCAAATTCCGACTACTGTTCTAGTTGATGTATTCCCCAGTATTTTCATGAATTTCGCACTATCAAAATCACAGACTCATCTTCCATTCTCTTCTCTCTATTCATCCACGTCCCTTCTTTCTGCCATGTCAAATCCACAAGAACAAACATACATCGAGTATCTTAACTACGACTGGGACCTGTTTGACGAGTTTCAGCAAGGACTTAAGGAAATCTTGGACAGTTACTTGGAGAACATGAAAGAACAGGACTCGTCCATCACCGCCATTCCTGCCTTAGACAGGCAGCAGTTGGTCAACCAGGCCAAATCGTTCTTCTACTGCAACCAAACAGGCAACATCTTGAACTTGGACGATTTTGAACAGTGGAAATTGACCAATGGAGACAAGTTCCGCAAGGACAAGAAGATCGAAGAGCTTCCACTGACAGAGACCCCAAGTATCAGTGCTTCTGCTCATCAAGAGGCTCCAAAGGAGGCCGATCAAGATATCCCCAAAGTCTCTGAATCCTCCGACTCAAGCAACCCGCCATATTCGTCCAACTACCAGGAATTGGTGGAGTTGATCGTTTCCGGAAAGCCAGTTCCAGGCATCAAGGAGATCCCCGACACGGTGTTGACGGAGAAGAGCTCAGTGTCAGAGGTCAAGCAGCGGACCAAGCCTTGGGAAAAGTGATTATAAGGATCCATGGAGATAAAGAAATGGTCTAATATATGGACGTGGTCTAGAAATTGAGTCATTCAGATGGAAGTGGTCTAGAAATCGAGTCTTTAAGATGGAAGTGGTCTAGTTGGGTCTTTCAGATGAAATTTGCCCAAGATCCAATCCTGCGTTGATAATTGTCTAGACAGCTGAAATATCCAACTTCCTAGAAACTTGATAATGTCAAACTTCTCTATCTAGACAATGAAAATGCCAGAAACTTTTTCTGCCAGAACTCCAGACATTACTATTACATTCATTCTGAACCATGGCCCTGTCCAATTCTAATTCTAATTCTAATTCTATTTAATCCTGAACTTCTATCCAGTCCTTTCTTTCCTAATATTAATGCATTACCCTCATGGCCGCCTCGAACGCCGCCATGGCGGCGGCATTGGCGGGGAATGACCGCAAGATGGACGGGCCGAAGCCCTTGGTGAAGCCGGCCCAACCCTTGGTCCGGTATATGTACCGAACTGCGTCCATATAGGTGTGGAACTTCTTTTCCGACTTGATGGGCGAGTCGGTCATGATGGTCTGTTTGACGACATCTGAAGGGAAGGCAAAGATCCAGAACACCGTGGCCGATAATCCGCCTGACCAGAAGTTGGCCACTGGCTTCGAAAGGCTGGTGTGCTCGGCAAAGATGCGGTTGAAGATTTCATAAGAACTCCACATGAATATGAAATTGGTCCGGAACACCATGGTGGAAAACAACCCGCTGTAGATGCCTCTGATGCCTGAGGTCTTGTAGAGCTTGGCCACTGCGTCCAATGGGCCCAGATACACCTTGGTCTTTGCATCGTACTGGACCTGGAGTCTGGCCTTGACTTGCTCAATGGGAGCTGCCACGAACGACACGGTCCAGCCGGCACCCAAGCCGGCTAGCGTGGACCCTGCCACGCCCACTGGCTTGCCGTCGTAGTAGTGGTCGCTTATGAAGCGTCGGTAAGTGTGAAGAGAGCCCAACATGACTGAGTCCATCATCAACCATCCCACCAAAGGCGGCGTGAAACCCTTGTAGAAGCCCCGGAAGCCCTCCTTGGTGAAGGTTTGGAGCACACAGTCCATGGGGCCCTTGAAACGGCCCGTCTGGGCTGTCTGGAGACGGACTTTGATGGTGTCAAATGGATGGCCCACTGCGTTTTTGGTGAAGCCCGAACACGAGCCGGCGATGAACCCGAGGTATCTTGGGGGAGGCGGCTTGGAATCGGCAGTATCCTGAGTATTTGCTGACATGGTATGGAAATGGACTATCTATGTGAGTGTGGAAGGAGAAGTGAATTGAATATCTAGGTCTGTGGAGACTGGAGTGAAGAATAATACTAAAGTGATGCTTCCCTGATTCGGCGCACTTGGGTTTGACACCTGAGACCGGTTGCCTGTGCGGACCGGTACCGGCCAAGGAAACTGTATGAATGTATGTATGTATGTATGGGGAAGGGAAGATATAGGAATAATATAGCGGTGATTTATCAGGGCAGTGAAAAATGAGATGCGAGTAATGGAGCCGTTGGTTCTACAGATGCAGCGGGAGATAAGGGGCGGGTGGAGATTCCCGTTAGTCTAGTTGTTCCCTCGGGAGTGTGAACGTTATTGCACGAGGCTGTTGGACGGTTCAAATGCCGATGACTCAATGGATAAAGTGAGTGAAAAATTGGCAAAAGAGACGGAAAAAGGGGGAAATAAAGACACTGACATGACCTCTGAAGTCCGTATATCATTACACACTGCTTTCTGGACCTCAATACCCCCTTCCTATCCCAATTGAGTGCCTCTTCTCCTACTGCAATGTCGCACTCCAGAGTATGGCTGATGTCGCACTCTCTCTTGGCATTATGTCGCGCTTCATGTCGTGTCGATGTCGCGTGGTGTCTTCGATAATTCTCTCCATTTCTCTCCCTACCATCATGAGTCTGTCTCCCGTCAAAAAGGAGATCACGGTCAAAACAGAGGTGGACACTGCGTCCATATCGTCCACCTCTGCTAACGGGACACCCAAGCCTTCCTCCTCCGCCGATGGATGGCAGGACATTCCGTTGAAGTCCTGCACCAAGGAAGAGGTCAAGGACATCCGTTATCATATCATGAAGTTCCAGAGCACCCGGGACGTGGATATTGTGGAAGAGTTCACCAAGCCCGTCCGTTTGCACAGAAAAGATCCCAGAAACATCCAGTTCCAGTTGACCAGACAGGAGATCGATGCCAGAAAGCGCCAACTAGCCATTGACAAGGCCAATGGCGTGGTGACAGAGCCCACTGAAGAGGAGCTTCTCCTTGAGGACGAGGCAGCAATTGCCAGAGGCGAAGAGCCCCGCAGATTCAAGGTCGACATGTCGCAGGTGGCGCCCGATGGCGGAGCCAGAAGATTGAAAAAGAACATCTTCAAGAGAAAGACAAGACAGGTGTCGTCGCAGGACGAGAGCAAGCGGAAGTTGAGATACGAGGAGTACTATCCATGGGTAATAGAAGACTACGACGGCAAGAACGTCTTTGTGGGCAACTACGAGGCCGGTTCGTCCGATACCCAGCATGTCCTCTTCGTTTTTGACAAGGATGGCTTCAAAATGGTGCCGGCTGAAAAAGTGTACAAGTTCACGCCCAGAAACAAGTACGCCACCTTGACGTTGGAGGAGGCCGAGGCCAAAATGGAGAAGAACTCATCTGTTCCTAGATGGTTGATGAAACACATGGAGGAAAAGTCCCAAGCCGAAAATAGCCAGGACACCCGTTTCAAGACGGCCAGCTCGAACGGAAGCGTGGTTTTGCCTAGACCCAACAACAACAGAAAGTTAAGAACCGTCCTTGGTGGAAGCAACTCCAATGATAGAGACTCGGACCACGATGACTTGGATTTCGATGAAGAATTTGCCGACGACGAGGAAGCCCCTATTATGGACGGAGACGAGGAGGAGAACAAATTGTCCGAGCGGAGAGTCAAGAGAGAAATGTTGAAGGCAGCACATTTTGATGGCCAATCCGATGCCGAAAACGAGGACGACTTGGATGACTTATTCGAGACCGAAAAGGAAAGAAAGGTCGACAAGGAAGGTAAGAAGTTGAGAAAGGTATTGAACAAGACCGAAGGTGGAGTCTACGACAGCGAAGAAGACGACAAGTTGAATCCTTACTTGTCCAAGTCTGATTTAGAAAGTGGCGAGGAAAGTGACGAAGAGATTCCCGTCAAGCCAGAAGACGAGAACGGTCTTTCCAAAGATCCAAATGCAAAGAAACATCCAGCCAGAATAACAGCACAGTTCGTTGGCGACGGCTTCGTGGTAATCAAGGCCCCTCTGGAATTTTTGAATACTTTTCCTAAAGGTAACTGGATACCCAACGGTCGCAAAAGACCATCGCCAGCTCTCATGTCGCCCAAAAAGAAGATTAAACTTGACGACAAATCACCCAAAAAGGTCAAGCTTGAGGACAGGGCCGCTTCCCCTTCGTTGCTGACTTCTACGGTCGACTTGAACTCCTCAGGACCCGAAGGTGTCTTGGTCACAATCAAAGAGGTGTTGGATATGGTCAAGAACAATCCCTTGACAACCAAGGAGTTGTTGCTCAGTTTGAAGAGCAGGGTCAATGCTCACAGAGATAATAAGCAGCGGATCATTAGCATTGTTAAGCAGAATCTTAAATTGGTAGATGGTAGATTAGTCTTGAAGGATTGACTTCAAGTGGGTTTAACGAATAATATTGTACGATAATAGATGTAGCCAATTAAATGCACATAAATCTTACAGTCAAAGGACATGTAAGTTACTCAAATGAGACTTATTTATAACGTACCTTAACTTCTCTTAAATCTAATGGTCACTTAAATTCTTACACCTAAGAATAATTGTGTACATGATATTTATCAGTCTATTCTAATTTACCCTATAACCACCGTATTACAGTTATACAATTTCCACCACCTTTTCGTCGTCGCTGTCACTTTCCATGTCAACGTCTTCTTGAGTCTCGGGAGCCTCGTCTCTCTGCAACATCTGCACCAATCTGTCAATTAATTCAGCAATGTCCTCGTTGTCCGAAGCTTTATGTAATTCCTTGATGATGGCATATACCGCCTTTTCTCTCAAGTACTCTCTTCCAGATCTGGTGGTACACAACAACAACAAACTCTCCAAATGAATGCAAATGATGGAATCGACTGGGTCTCTCTTTTTGTCCGAAGGAAGCAACTGCAACTCATCTGGCAAATTGAACATGTCGTCTTCGTCGATTTCTTCTGGGCCGGCAATGGGCAACAAAATGTAGGGCAAAAGGTTGAAGCTGTCGTCCTCCAACAACTTCATGTGGGAGTTGGTGTCGAACAACGAGTTTTTGATGGTAGACGCAACACCTTCTCTTCTGATCTTGTCATCGTACTTTTCGGTGAAGACCAACAATTTGGAGATAGGAACGACGTTGTCGTATTCTTGAGGGGTGATAAAGTAGCTTCTACCTTCGTCGAAACGGGACAAGTCGGCAAAGAAGTACGACAAGTAGTCGAAGTCGGCGTATTTGTTCAACGATCTGTCAAAGCCCTTGACAAAAAGGTCCATCAAACAGTCAATTGCCTTGTTGGACTTGAAGATCTTGCCGTGCTCCTCGTTGTGGGCCACAGTCATGGCAAAAATATTGACAATGGAGTCGTTCTTGGCCAAGTTGGTCAACAAGATGGACATCAAGTCTGCGTTGGAGTTGTGAATATTGACGATTTGTTGCACCAAATATTGCATGAAGTCCTGGTCATCGGTGAGCTTCTTTCTGATGAGCAAACTGTCGCACAAGTTAACCAAAATCGTCAAGGACTGGTTGACTGTGGTCTTTCCGGAGTCTCTAACCAACTTCTTCAAGTCGTCGATGGGCTCGTAGTTATTGTGGTTGAAAATCAGCTGTTGAGGGCCTTGGGAGTAGCCAACCAAGTTGTTCAACGCGATCTGCATCACAGCAGGCTGTGGGGAGTGGAGGAACTCCACAAGCTCTTCAAGTTCGGTAGGCATTGTAGGAATTGGGAGTAGGAAATATGTCAAATTTTTCACTATATAGAAGTCTACACACGTGACGTGCGTCACGTGACAGTAGCGATGCTCTTCGCTTCTTCTCCATCCTCTACTCGAACCGCTGGTCCTCCAACTGGTCCAAGACCTGTATGTAGTAGTAGTAGAACGCAATGATGCTGAGATGGCCGTCAATATTGGCGCTTTCGTTCACGGTGTGAATATTGCCTTCGGTACTAGAACTGTCTGGAACATAACGGTAGATGTTTCTAGTTAAGGGCCAGTACGACTTGGTGTCGGTATTTCCAGTAGCCATGGAAGGAGCAAGCACAAAGGCGTCGTCGCTTTCGGGAAACACCAACTTTTCGTACAAATAACGCAAAGAACCACCAAACACGCTCCAGATCTCGTTATTAATAGGCGTAATTGGAGCTGGCTCCAATTCCTGGGGCACTGTGAAGTTGAAGTAGCCCTTAGCCGTGGGTTCCACCACCTCCTTGCCTCTGAAAACCACCCCAAGATCGAATTTCCGGGCCACCTTGGTCACCTGGTCGAGAATCTTATCAGTGGTTGATTGGACCGATTCCTCCACTGCAATTCTGCTGTTGATCAATACCTCGGCATATTCAGGCAAAGCGTTGGACTTTTTGCCACCACTGATAATGTCCACCGCCTGCGACGTGGTGATCATGTACTTTGCCGTGGGCTGCTTCTGCATGTACTCGATAAGGTTCTTGTTGGCCGTTTTATCGAAATGGGCACGCAAGATGTTCTTCTTCAAAGTGGTGTCAATGGTTTTGGCGTGTTCGGCAAAGCATTGGAGCTGGTTCAACACGGGGTTGGCATTGGTCAAAATGCTCTCGAATTGCACGTCCTCGATTTCGGTGATCAACCGGGCCAAGATTCCAATGCCACTATGGTCAGGAGGAACGGAAGAGTGGCCGCCGGGGGTGAACAAGCCAACGACCATATTCAACGAGCCTTTTTCGGCAACACCTGGCAAAACGAACTTGGTGCCTCCAATGTCCTGGAAACCAGAGGTGCCTTCATCCACAATCTGCAAAAAGGAGTCCTCGCCGTATCTGGCGACCAAATGGTCGAAGATGTGCTCGGCACCGTGTCCTTCGGATTCTTCGTCGTAGCCAAAGCCCAAAACCACCGTTCTTTCAGGCTGGAACTGGCCCTCTTGGAGTAATAATTCAACAGACTCCAAAAGACCTACCAACAAGTTCTTGCAGTCCGAAGCGCCACGGCCGTGAACAAACTGGCCGTCGTAGTGGCCCTCGTAGGGAGGATATGTCCAGTCACCCACCGTGGCGTCTTCCACAGGAACCACGTCCTGGTGGGCCATGAAAAGAACAGGCTTTTTGTCCGTAGTTCCTTTCCACGTGTAGATGAGTCCGAATCGGTTAACACGCTCCACCTTCAAGTGCTTGTGGACCAAGGGAAACGTCTTCTCGAAGTACTGGTGAAGCTTCAGGAACTGTTCCCAGACTGGCTCCAATTCGTACAACTTGTCCAAGGAGTCGACCGAGCCAGGGTCCACCATGGTGTCGTAGGACTCGGATGGGATCTGGACGGCGCCCAGGAGCTTTTTGGCCGAGTCATTGCGGAAGCTTTCGTCCTGCAAGATAGTGTTGATGGTGTCCTTGTTGTGGATGTAGGGCGAAGGGTCGAACTGTTTTACCAAAGGACACAAGGAGTCGGGGTATTTGGGAGAAGAAACCAAGGCAGAAGGGATCAGGGAGTTGGAAGGCATGCTCAAGTATGGAAACGCCAAGTACAAGCCCGCAATTGCAACAAGGGTCATGAAGGAGAAGACAAAGCGTCTAGGGCGTCTTTGGCGAGGAGCTCTCTGTTCAAGATCGCCAGCACTGGAGTTGTGCAAGTATTCGCCCATTTCGGCCTTTTCAACGTCAGTCATAATGATAGAGACTGAAGTGTATTGGAAGAAGTAGTTGTAGAAAAGAAAGAGGTAGAAGGGTTGGCAAATCGCAATTACTAAGTGTGGAGATAAGGTGCGGAATTTGGATAAGAGAAGCTGGATGAAGAAGGAGCAAATATAGTGGTATTCAGGAGTAGTAGAAAATCAATGCTTAGGCAAATGGAATTTTGGACAAATACTCGATGAATGGTCTCAGTTTGGGCCAATTTGGAGCTACACTGAGCTTGTAATGACATGTTGAACTGACACTAGTTACATCAACGCGGAAATTGGGAATGGAGCCGTGCATTTATGCCATGATGGAAAATGGCAATACAAATGAATGGACTGCAATTTAAGAAGTGGATCGAGTTATCTTATATCTAAGAATAGTATTCTGGAATCAATTACTCATAGGTACAGAATTATTCTGTCTTCTTTAATTTATCTTGAAAAGAGGTCAACTTTTATACTCTGAGGTACAGCACTAGTAAGTTGTGACCCGTCTTCTTTATACTCTGCGGTACAGAACTGGTTAGTTGTAACCCAGTCCTTTTCTCTAATGCCTACTTGTAATTTGCAAAGTTTTCAATTGAGGAACTACTAAGTTGCTAAGTTGTAACCTCGTTTTCTTCTTTAAATGCCTACTTGTAATTTACAAAGTTCTCAATTCGGGAACGACCAAGCTGTCTAAAGGACCCCTACATTCCTACTTGTATTGTACAAAGTTCTCAATGGCTTGCATTTTTACCTCTATTAATTGGCGTATTCGTCATGGCAGTTTAGTTACCCGAGTTGGTCTGGGAGGTGATCTGGGCTTGCAAAACAAGGTTTTGTGGGGCATCCATTCTGTCCAACATCACTTCGATCATTCTGATCTTGGAGTTCTTGCTGAACTCGGTGTCCTTGAACAACTTCTCGGCCTCACCCACAGTGGAGATTCTGAGGGCATCGTGCTCCTTGGCGTTGAAGGTCTCCATCAACTTCAAGTTGTTCCATGGCTGGATGTCGTTGTAGCCGGCGTTCTCACCGTGGATCAATCTCTCGATGGTGTAACCGTCGTTGTTCAACACGAAGATGTATGGAGTAGTTCCGTGACGGATCATGGTGGAGATTTCTTGCACGGTCAATTGCAAGGAACCGTCACCGACGAAGAGAATGACTCTCTTCTTTGGGTCGAGCTCTTGGGCGGCCATGACAGCACCCAAGGTAGCACCGACGGAGTATCCGATACTTCCGTAAAGGACTTGCGAGATACCGATGGTGTTGTTGGGGAATCTGGATTGGACGATACCGAAGGCAGAGGTACCGGTCTCGGTGATGATCACATCACCTTCACGGAACCAGGAAGAAACCTTGGTCCACAACCATTCTTGCGAAAGCTTGGTGGAGCTGACGGCAGGAGTGTTGGCCAACTTGATCACTGGAACGGGTTGTGGGGTGTATCCAGAAGCGGCCTCCTTGACGACGGTGTTCAAGAGCTGCAATGTCTCCTTCATCTGGACACCAGGGAAGTTGGCTTGTCTGATCTTGGTGTAGTCGGAGTGGAATTCGACAATGTTCTTGGTGTGGTAGGAGTAAGAGAAGGAACCAGTGTTGAAGTCGGACATCAAACCACCGACAGACAAGATCAAGTCGGCGTTCTCGACGGCTTCCTTGACCTCTGGCTTGGACAAGGTTCCGACGTAGACACCTCCGAATCTGGAGGCGGAGTTGTTGCCGGCCTTCAATTTCGCAGCCACCTTGGAGATCAACGAAGGGTCGTTCTCCAACAACTCACCGTCGACACCTCCTTCGTCAATACCTCCCTTACCCATAGGGGTGGTGAAAACGGGGAATTGGGTCTTCTCGACCAACTCCTTGACTTCGGCCTTACAGTTGTGTCTGGAGGCACAGGCGTCGACCAAGATGACGGGGTTCTTAGCGGCCTTGATCAACGAGACCACGGTGTGGATGACCTCGTCCTGGGCGTCCTTGTCATTAGCGGGAATGGACAAGTCGATGGGGGTGTCCAAGAGGGAGGCGGGCACTTTAAGGTCCACCATGTTGACAGGAAGACCTAAGTAAACTGGTCTCTGCTTGATCCAGGCCTCTCTGATGCATCTGTCGACTTCGGCGGGAGCAGAGTTGATGTCGGACACGAAAGCGGTGGTCTGGGAGATGAGCTGGGACATCTTGTGGTAGACGTTGAAATCACCATTACCCAAAGTGTGGTGCAACAACAATTGCTTGTTCTGGGAAGCGATGGAGGGAACACCCACGACGTGGAGGAGACCGACGTGCTCAGCATAGGCACCGGCCACACCGTTCAAGGCGGACAATTCACCGACACCGAAGGTGGTGATCAAACAGCCCAAGCCCTTGACACGGGAGTAGCCATCGGCGGCGTAGGCGGCATTGAGCTCGTTGGCGTTACCGGCCCATCTGAGGGAGCCAGGGCCGTGTTCGGCCTCGACTTCGTAGATCTTGTCCAACAAGGGCAAGTTGAAGTCTCCGGGCAAGCCGAAGATGGTGTTGACCTTCAATTGGTGCAATCTTTCAAAGAGGTATTTACCCAAGGTAATTTCGGACATGATGTGGGCAGTTGAAGTGTGTGATGTATGTGAGGAAGGAAAGGAAAATCCCAACCCTGGCGGGGCCGGCAGTATTTATACAAGGCAGGCTGCCTAACTCCGGCGCACTGTCACCCCTCCGGTCATGGCATTCATCATCTGATTGAGAGTTGCAGTCACCTGAGGATGCAGGTTTGCGGAAGGGAGTGTCCGAGGGGTGGGCCCGCGAGTGTGTGCGTGGCACGGGGGAGGGAAGTCCGGTAGGGAGTGTGGAACGGGACGGGACGGGTGGAATGCTAGGGACGAAAATAGGACTAAGGACAATAACGGGGTGGATTTGGAGACAATAGCAGGTTGGATTGAGGGGCAATGTCAGTTGGGCTGGAGCAATGCATGGGGAAAGTGTCTGTATGGCGATCTGGCGACGATCTTGCCGTGGGTGGTTATGATGGCGACATCTGTTGCTGCTGGTGGCGGAAATGGAGGGGAACGGAAGGCTTGCGGCCAGGCCATCAGGGGCACTTGGCACCGGGAACAGCAGGGCCGAGAGGTTGGATAGGGAGTAGTGCGGACGGCGGCGTAGCAGTTAGGGGGTGAGGCAGGCGATTGCGACTCCGGAAGTGTTTCTGAAGGCGGTGCGGCTGGGAACACGCCACTTAGGATGGGATGGAACAGGGCAAGGATTGACAGTGAAGGATGCCCATGGATTGATAAAACGGTGGTTTGGTAGAGACAGGATGGAATACCGAAAGTGTAGAAGATGTTGGCAGCACTGGAGTGTAGTGAGTTCCTGTATGTCATATTAAGCCATATCGTTCTTGTTTCTTTCTTTCTGACTGATGGATTGCGGTGAGCCAGGTAGGGTAGAATTCCGCGGATATCGAATCGGACAAACCAGGGTGTTCTTGCAACTCCGGACTAGGACGGCGTAGACGTGACTAATGCAGTGACTTGTCGGAGGATTTGGCCCGGGTTTGGCCAAGACCGTTGAATCGACCGTTGTGGACATCTGAGGTGGCAAAAGGCCAATCGAGGCACATCCGGTCCGGCTTTTGACGGACTAGAGTTATCTTCAGTAATTTCAGTAGCGTTACATTAATCGTGTTACTATCCTTGGTACGTTACTCTCCAACTGATACTTTCATTGATACGTGACCATTTCCGTAGCGTTAGTCCAATAGCGTTAATAACGTCAGTTGTGTTATCTCTGGTAAAGTGGCCTTCTTCACTATTGCTACTATCTTCAGTTTTGATTCATCTCGTGGAGTTGCATTTCCAAAAGTCCCCTTGATTCTGTCTTTACTCACTGTGACGTGCATCTTTCCTTAATTCTGACTTTACTCACTGTGAAGTGAATCTTCCCTTAATTCTGACTTTACTCACTGTGAAATGCATCTTGCCTTAACTCTGTGTCCTCTCCTTTGTTTCATGTACGGCTGTAATCCGATTACTTCTATCCTGTTGCCGTCTCTCGTTTGTAGTGTATCCAAATTCTGAACTAGTCATATCTGCAGCAGACATCTGAACAAAGTAGAAGTAAAACTAATCAGTTAGGTAGAACAGTACTCAAGTGAGCACAAGTGCACTGTACTTGGAGTGTTGGTGTGAATAGAAGAGGATAACTACTATGAGTTTTTGCCGCCAAAACATGACTTGCAACAAAAACTGCGAGATAATGAATCTATGTAATTTAGACTTATTGAAAGAGACAATGAAAATAGTCCCTCCATTCATTAAAGGAGTCCATAGGGTCCATTTCTATTACTATTACTGGTTAAATGTAACTTTTCCCTCAACTAGGGCTTGGGAATAATTTCCTTCACTCTCTTGAAGATCACACTTCTTGAATTGTATGGACTTTCAAGAATGTAATACGGTTAGGCTGAACTTGAAGTGACCTTAAATGACATCGTTATCTTCTCCATCTTCTAATAATAACAATACTGCTTGGCAAGAGATTTGGCTTATGGCTTGGCCCTATTCCACGAGTTATGCTATAAGGTATGTACACCTTGGGTGCAAATTCCACTACACTGTGATAATTTCCAGAAAATTCAAAAATATGGGATATGCTTGTTAGACAGAGTGTTGCACCCCATTTTCTACTTTCCAATTCTCGCTGTGTCATTCATTGCTATTTTTTAAAAGTATATGCTTTCACTAGATATTCTCGATTATCTAAAATATGAAATTTTTCAATCTTTCAAAAAAACTTGAATCATTCAAAATATTGTATCTTAAGTTTTATGATTTTATGCAATCCATTACTGTCTCTATTGTTGGATGGACCTTGTGATTTGTTCACTATATTTCTCTATAAACTATTGAATATATCATCTCCTGATATGGTTCTCAAGCACGTAAAAATCTGTTCGTGCTTCTCAGGGAAGTCCGAACGTGGAAGTTGGAAATAAATGGGGTATTAATTAATATGAACCGTGATGTTTTCGTTAGTGTGTTGTTAAATGTAGTGCGCTTGCATCGTTTAATCAATCAACGACTCGTCACTCTGGCGAGCGGCCAAGTTGTCCAAGTTAATGCCACTGTTGTTGGAGGGGCTGGAATCCACGTGCCCAGGAAGAAGTCTGTAGTAGGTGCTGACCAAGGGACGAAGACCCTTTTTGTAATTGAACATGACGATGACCTCGAAAACGATCGTGGCCACCAACAACGCCAACGTGACCGCACCAAAGGTGATCATGGACTTTCTGCCCGGGAAGTAGGCGCCGGCACGGAGCGTCACGTCGAAGGCCGAGGTGTACTTGGTGTACAATCTGATCATCTTGAAAAGCACGTAGGCCATGCCCGCACACAAGAGCACGATGGTGGCCACGGTCATCAACAAGATCTCTCTAGTAGCGGCAAAGTCAGCCATGAACAAGATCAAGATGGTGATGGGGAGCACAACTACGGTGAGAATGAACTCCACCGAGGACCGGTTGTTGACCATGATGACGAGAAACTGAACCGTGAAGCCCAAAAAGAAGAAGAAGTCGAACACAAGCAAGCACCGATGGAACTGGAAGATGGAGTACATGCGGCGGATGGCAAGATCAGCACCGATTTTCTTGAAACGGACCCAACGCACCTGCTTTCTCAAAAGGTAAAGAATGCACAGCTGCACCACCAACGTCAAACCCAACATGCCGATGGTGGTGATGTTGGTGGCGGCGGTGGCACGGTGCCAGCCGTCTCCGGCGGAAAGCGCCGCAGTCACTTCCATATACTGGATGCCGGTGTAGACCAACATGCATGCGTAAAACACGAGTAACATGGAGAGGAGAATCATGTTCTTGGTCTTGAGGCCGATGACGGTCAAAAGGAGTTGGTACACCACGGAGAAGATGAAGAGGGATAAGTAGATGGAGATCTCGGCAAAGCGCTCCTTGGACTTGATTTTCTTGCGGTGGACATTGATGGCCACGTAGACGTAGATCTCACACCCGAGAATAAGCATGGCGGAAAGCACCGACCACCCGAGAAACAAGTACAGGTGGAGCTTGTAGCGCTTGGCTTCGAGCGCCTCGGGCGAGCCGTCCTCGGCGCCGGCGTACACCAAGGCGTCCAGGTCGCTGTATTGCAGGTCTTTGTCGTGAGACTTGGGGTCGAGATTGGAGTCGACATGGGCGAAGTTGTAGAAGTCCTCGTCGTGGAGCGATTGCTTGGAGGGCGAGATGGCGGGCCCTAGCGTTCTTTCCTGGGGAAACATGATAGAAAGGGGGACAGACTATGGGATGGTAGGAGGTCAGGCGGTTTAGTCGATGGCGGTAAGAAGGACAGAAGGATGGAAGGAAGGTGAGAAGTATGACGAGAAGATGCAGTAATGGAATATGGACAGACTGGATAGTCTCAGATCACACTAGCTGTCTCTCTCTACCAATAGTGTGCACTAGTAGGCGAAAGTCCTGGCTTTTATGGAGAAGAAAGTGGTTGTAAAAAGTTAGATGCGACTCCAAATGGGGCCAGATTACGGGCACTACAGAGTCCAGAATAGGTGAAACGGGGCTAGAAGGGAGTGCAGGTTAGTAATGGAAGGCGTCAAAGCGTGATCTAGAGCCAGGATGTGGCAGATAAGGGACCCCCACGTCAATCCTAATAGAGCACGGCGTGAGATCAGCGAGATGACTAACCGAGATGATCCATGAAGGCATTGGATGGTGAAAAACGTCGAGAATAAATTGGGGAAGTGACAGTATCATTGAATATGGATAGAAGAGAATTGATAATGACGATTCGTTTAAGTTAGAGCCATATGGACGGCTCCATACCATATTCCTGTGCTATTCTACATTCATTGTGGGTCTTTGACGGACCGTAAATCTCATACGGCCTCCACAATAATCTGCACAAATAATCTTCACAAAGAATCTACACACATTTTCACCCAATTTTCACCTGCGGCTTCCAAACCCATACAACACCATGGATAATATTAGAAGCGGAGGATGTGGGAATCGTAAATCATAATAGAAGTCTACGACTTGTGGACCAACCGTCAATCATAATAGAACCAGAGGACTGGCGCGATAATATTAGAAGTAACGGTTCGTCTGTTTTGTTATGGTATTTAAAACATGTGCCCGGGGGCTGCCTGAAAGAAGGAACATGTCACAGAGAGAGGAGACGACGGACCAGATGGGCCGATCATGTGAGAGTTCAGACTCAATAAAGAGACATCGTAAGAACATAGGTGTCTTGTGAATTGGAGTTGATGTGGGGTCTATGGTTATCTATGTCGCGGAACCCATATGTGCAATGTCGTCTAACGGTCGTCACAGCCGTTAATGTCGTCAGAGAAAGTGCATGGAGTATTGTAGGATTGAGTTCCGTTTGGATGGGAATGCTATGGGCCTGAGTGTAATTATCAATGTCAATGTCGTTTCCATAAACCGTGTTTGTCGTTAATTCTAACCCTTTCCTTTCCATAGGTTGATTATCGTCAAATCCAGGACTCTGTGGCCTATATATGTCGTTTTCGCTTAATTTGTCCAGACAGGAATGAGTCCATATATAATATGTCAGTATCTAGAGAATGCCGCCTTATCCAATCCATAGTTATGGAATCAACGTAGTCAGATCCAATGAATGGCTAATTCCAGTCCTGTCAGTCAAACAGAGACAAAGAGTCAATGGCTTTATTTTTCATAGAAGCCCATGAGCCATATCCTTCAATCAGATTCGTTTATTCTTGTCAATTGAGCATCAATTATAGCTCTCAATGGTTTCTTTAGAGCGAGGAAAGGATACAATTACGGGGCTACAGGGAAGGTAGTGTGGAGTTGGGAAAAAGAGGGAATATTGCAGTCTTTGAAACTTGGCCCTACTATCAATTCTATTTCGTCAATACAGATATCATAGTTTCTTATTGCATGTATTATTAATCAATGGCATCTCTATACTCCATTCATTATTCCGAATATTTATCGGGCATCGGCTCTCCATAAGTTATTTTACAGCATTGACACATCTCCTAAGCATGCTCTCTTCTAGGCCATTTTGCGCATTTCATTTATGTCCAATGCTCAGGCTATGGTTTGCATCCTCAAGTACAATGCTCTTCTAGCTATGATTTGCATTCCTGCTCTTCTAGCTATGCTTCACAATCCTGCTCTTCTAGCTATGCTTCACATTCCATAAGTCAATGCTCAGGCTATGGTTTGCATTCCTTAAGTACAATGCTCTTCTTGGCCATGTGGTGTATGCCCTAGAAGTTATAATCCTCCACCTTCTCCTCTACCAACCCCTCCTTCTGTTCGTGGAGATCGAGCCACGACACCGCACTGAACCTCCCGTCCTGTTCTGTTTTCCGCACCAACTCTTCAATGCTCGAGTCGATCACTATCACACTAATTGCATCGTATCCACCGGCTCCTGGCACCACGCCTCCCAAACACCCATTAAGCGTAGCACAGTTGTTCAAGAGGAGCGTCTGCGAAACTGGCTCGATTTCCGCTCCACTGGCACGAGTGAGACGGCGCATGTTGGAGCGGATGTCCTTGATGGCCTCAATGAGCGCAAGGAACGGCTGGAGTCGTTCCTTGAGCGCTGGCTGGAGCTGGAGGTACAAGTCCACTCCCGACACCGACCGCAGCGCCAAGTAGTGGATTCCCTCCATGTAGCGGTCACGATTGGCATCATAAAGTGCGTGCAACTGCGCCAATGCGTCCATCAACGCCTGGTTGGCGGCATCAAGGGCACCGTAAATGGCCCCACTTTGGTCTGGACACAGGGCCCTCCAAGCCAACACCTTCGACACCAAGCGGGGGGTCTCGGAGCCCCCCTTGATGTCGCCCATTAGGATGCGGAGGTGTGGGGGAAGGGCGCAGGACGTGTGGTTGAAGTCCCATTGAGCATCCACCACTTTAGCTAAGCTGGCAGTGTCATTGCCACTGACAACGCCGTCAATCACTCGGGGATCGAACCGGCGGTACACGATGGACCCGTAGACCGCAGCCGCCACGTCAAAACCCGAGCCGATCTTGCCTTGGGCTATGCAATGAGCGATTTGGGCCGCGTTGTGCACGGTATTGGCCTCACTGTGGCCAAAGTAGCCCAACAACGCCGCCGTCACCACCGATACCAATCCGGCTGACAGGCCCAATCCCGTCTTGGGCACGTCCTGGATGGCCTGGTCGTGGTAGAGAAAGCGCCGCTGGCCATTGGCCAGAGTTACCGCCGTGGTGTTGTTCTGAGCGTGAAAACCAGCATCGGAGTAGATGGCCACCTCGATGCTGAAGGCGGCAGTAGGCCGCACGTAGCCGAGTACAGTCGCCACTGTTGCCTCCAAGAACGGGTTCTTGGCACTGGCACTGGCAATTTCCGTGTGGTTGTCCTTGATGTGGTACTCCCACCTGCCCAGGAACTGGGGAGAGGTTACCACAATTAGAGAGGACTTGGTGGAGGGACCATCTTGGACCACCGCGTGCATTCGGGCCGACAAAGCCGTCACGTACGAGTTGTAGGCCGGGTCGAGCACCAAGTACCCGCCAGCAATGAGCGCCTTGCCTGGAGCAGAGTAGGCCTTTGGAGTCATGAAGAGGAAGGAAGTAGGAAGTGAAATTTATATCGCGTCACGTGTATGGAGAGAACTGGAAGGAATGGAGAGAAATGAGGAGGAATGAGGAAGAATGGAGGAAAATGGAAAGAGAGGAAATTGATGGGATGCGAGGGATGCGAGGGATGAGAGGTGTGGGATCACGGGTCATTGACCCCGGCGGAAGACTGGGGATGTAGCAGAGAAATGGAAAGTCACGTGATCACTAGTGAATACGAGGCCTGGCAAGTGTCGTCATGGGCTACTATCTGGATGGACTTATTCTAGGGGAGTTCTCAATTGGGACACTTCATCGAATTAATTGAAGTCTGGAATTGTTGTCATCCATATTTAGCCATCATGGAAATTCATGAAATATGGTGGTTATCAATATAATTGCTACACTCTAAGAGATCCATCTTCCCGAACTAAATCACGTCACTGCATCAGATCAGATCATACGAGGAATGAAATTTGCGAGAAGCCGAATTACCCTGGAGATTATGCTAATGATACTAATAATGATGCACGTAATTTCTGGAGAATAATGGCCTGAACATCATATGAAAATGAATAATTGCGAAAAAACGGGGTATCTGGTGATTATGATATGACGCAGGGTCACTTAGAGACAGTAGAAGCATTGATTTCACTGCCATTCAACAAACTACGTAGCTCCATAACTTTCACAGCATTTCCACAAACTACGTAGCTCCATAACTATCTACTATTTTCAATTAATTTGAATTTTCATTGACCATTTCCTAAAATTGGGAGAAGAAGAAGATCTGGTCACAGAGGGTCTTGGTTTGGGCGTAGACGTCGAGAGGGTTCTTGGGGTCACCTCTGACGGCGTAACCGTGGACAACACCGGAGAACAAGGTGATCTCGTATCTGGCCTTGATGTCAATCAAGGCCTGTTCGGTCTGGTGTCTCAACTCGTGGGTGAAGATGGTGTCGGTCTCGGCAGCAGAGATGGTGAGGGGCTTGCCAAGGGCCTTGACTTCGTCAATGGACACGAACGAAGGGTGGGCAATGGCACCGGCGGTGATGGGGCCATCGGCAGTCATGTTCTGGACCAAGTACTTGGCACCGAAACAGTAGCCGATTCCGCCCAAGAACTTGGGCGACAACTCCTTCTTGACGCTGGCAAGGTAGGGGTTGATGATGTTGGCGGTCTCCTCGGGCTGGTGGTTGGCGAACCACGAGTTGAAGTCGGCACCCACGGTGTAGACGTCGCCCTTCAAGATGTCGGGAACCAAGACCTTGTAGTTCAGTCTGGCCAATTCGTCGGCTACCAACAAGGTGTTGTTGTACTTGTTGCCAAAGACGTCGGTAAGAATGACAATGATTCTGTCGTTGCCATGCTCTTCACCAGTGACATAGGTGTCGAGGCCGAATAACTCGGAACGAGTGCCCTTGGGGTCACCTTCGTGGAAGTTGGTGATGGTGCAGCACTTTCCTGGAGGATTGGAGGCCATTGTGTAGAAGTAGTCGAGGAAGAAGACTGGAGACTGAAAAAGGGAGGGCGACCCCAGTATTTATAGTGAGAGTGATCCCATATACAGGGACCATGGAGATACAGAAGCGGAAGAGAGGGGGCGGAACGGAAATAGCGGCGAAAAAGCAGGAAGCAAGGAAGAGTGGAAGATAGAGATGTGGGGAAGCCAGGGAGTGGATAATGTGAAGGAGCAGTGAGTACACAATGCATTGGTAGAGTTGAGGTCGTTCCAATAGTATTAATTAAGAGGAGAATTGAAAGAGTGACAATTGGGACTGCAAGTAACGAATGCAACTGGGAAGTAAAGATTGCAACTGGGAAGAGTGACAATTGGAAAGGCTCTTGAGTTAGCGAAGATTCACTGCAATCTACGTACCATGGACAATTATTGATGCTTCTATCCAGATGATGGCTGGGGCTTAAGGCGCAGCTGTTCCCCAGTCAAATGCCGCAACTGCTCCACACAGGTTGCGCAATACCGGCCACAGAGCCCGGCTTATTGGCCCACCTTGCATACCCAATGTGCAGCAAGAAGAGACACTATACAATTAGTGGTATGCGGTCTTGGTGGGGGTAGAGTGGGGCATCTACATGTCAAATAGGCTTTGGGCTGCATCGAGAACTGAAAAATACGTCACTAGATCTTGGCACGATTTAGACAAAAATCCACAAGAGAAACGTTGTAATTGGCGAGACCGTTGGACTCGGGGTTGCACGCGGGAAGTGCAAAGCCCACGAAATGCATCGTCGACTCAGAACTTGGATTGGCATCACGGAAATATGCTCAGGAGGAAACCTGAAATAGGTAAATCAATTTAGTGCAAAAACCAAGATCTTCGGCGTATGGCGACCGAATACCAACAATCCGACCCAGATACGCCTAATTCATGCAACGTGAACGACAGAGGCCGTCCAATTCTTCCATCGAAATATTTGGCCGTGCCAAATGGGGAAATCGTGCCTCTCGCCAGCATGTACCATTAGTAATCCCTTATGCATTCACTTGTCACCAATTACAAATGTGAGTACCCTAGGAAGTCAATGTGAGTACCCTAGGAAGTCAATATGAGTGCCCTAGGAAGTTGATCTATGCAATTGAGTCCGAAGGAATGTTGATTTGTACAGAATTGGTGAGAATGCCGTAACTATTACATTTTCACCTTGAATCTGGGTGATTCTATCAATTGACAGAAGAGCCCATGCAATGGCTGCAATGGATTTATAGTGAATGGCGAGTGGAATCAGACATCCTCCATTTCTGACAATTCTGGACAAACCAAATCAGCAAGAACTGATATCGTGAATTTATCAATGATTAAACCGACCAAGAAATAGAGTAGAAGAAATAGCGTAGAAATAGAGTAGATCGTATTCTGTGGGCTATTCTCTAGTAAGTGCCAGTCCAGTAAGTGCCATGAAGAATATCGAAGGTAGCTCCTATCAAGAAGTCCAATTAATACCTAGGTTGAGCTAGAAGTTCAATTAATACCCAGGTGAACTAGCAGATCAATTTCAATTAGTGAATTCTAGGAACTGAAATCTTTTCAGTTATAGGAACTCTACATCATAAATATCTTTCGTCTCTGTTCTTATTCTCTAGCTTGTCACAGTACCCTGTAATTCTCACCTAATCCTATCATTTTCACACTCTCCATTCCTCATTTTCTTCCTGTTCCCCATGTCTCCATTCCTTTCTTTCTTTCTTCCTTCTTCTCTTCTCTCACTCGCACTTCCCCAGTTCTCATTATCAAATACTTTAACACACACTCTCTGCCAATGGACACCACACCAGAAGCCATTCGGGCCTTCCAGGCGTCCAAGACCATCGGAATCATCGGCTTGGGTGACATGGGCGTGTTGTATGCCAAAAGGTTCAGCGAAGCCGGCTGGAAAGTGGTGGGATGTGACCGTGAAGAGTTGCTTGAACAGACCAAAGAAACCCACAAGAACGAGCGGTTTGAGATCTTGAAGAACGGCCATTACGTGTCCAGAGTGTCGGACTACATCATCTACAGCGTGGAGGCAGAAAACATCCACAAGATCGTGTCGATTTATGGTCCTTCCACCAAGGTGGGCTCCATAGTAGGAGGACAGACCTCGTGCAAAGAGCCGGAAATCGCCGCTTTCGAGCAGCTTCTTCCGGAAGACACGCAGATCATCTCGCTCCACTCGCTCCACGGACCCAAAGTCGACACCACGGGCCAGCCGTTGGTGCTCATCGACCACCGTTCGTCTGGTGACAGTTTCCAGTTTGTACAGTGTTTGGTTTCGTGCCTAAACTCCAAGGTGGTGTTCCTTTCGGCCAAACAGCACGACAAGATCACGGCAGACACCCAGGCGGTGACACATGCTGCGTTTCTCTCGATGGGCGTGGCGTGGAAGTCCATAGCCCAGTTTCCTTGGGAAACTCCCAAATGGATAGGCGGCATCGAAAACGCCAAAATCAACATTTCTCTCCGGATTTTCTCCAACAAATGGCATGTCTACGCTGGTTTGGCCATCACCAACCCGTCTGCCCACGACCAGATCCTCCAGTACGCCAAATCGACCACCGAGTTGTTCCGGCTCATGATACGCGGAAACAAGACCGAATTACGGGACCGTCTTCTCCGGGCCAAGAAGTTTGTGTTCCAGCACATTTCCGACCACGACCTCCTCTTGGACGACGACATTCTCCAAGCATTCAGTCTTTCCAAGGTGCCTCCCGGTGGAAAACAGCCCAATTCTCATTTGTCACTTTTGGCCATCGTCGACAGTTGGTACCACCTCCAAATTGTGCCCTACGACCACATCATCTGCTCCACTCCGTTGTTCCGGATCTTCTTGGGTGTTACCGAGTACTTGTTCTGCACTCCGGGTCTTTTGGACGAGTGTATTGAAGTGGCAGTGATGAGTGAAATATTTCGGGACGACGACTTGGAATTCACCATTGCGGCCCGTAAATGGTCCAACATCGTGTCTTTCGGCAACTTCGAGCTCTACAAGCAGGAATTTGAACTGACCCAGCAGTTTTTCCGGCCCATGTTTCCCGAAGCCAACAAGATCGGAAACCAGATGATCCAGGTGATTTTGGAACGGGTGAAAGAAAGGGAAAAGTAGAGAGAAAGAATGAAAGTAATAGTTGGAAAGTAAGAGGAGGACTATTGAGGAAGATGTGACTATTTGCGATTCTATTATAGATATAAATCGATGAATCCCGAAGGAATGGAGTGCTAGACAGCAGACGTGTAGGACTGTGGTGGTGAGGTGGGATGGCACGGAACGCAGAGGATACAATGGACACAGATGTATGTAGGGTAGATTCACATCTTGAGCCAATGGATGAGACCATACGTCAAGAGAGTAGAGAACAGATGATAGATGCACCGTACATGATAGATGATGGAAGCATTCATGACAGAACATTGAATCATACCACACACATTTAACAGAGCCTGTTCATTGGTTTCCTCGGCGGACAACGGGTTTGCCACGGAATTAGTGGAATGACGGTGGCGGGTATTGTTGTGATGAGATGAAAGGATGCGCGATATCAGACAAGCTACAACTGCTCGTCCTTGATCACGTCCATCAACCAGTCCAAGCCCTCGGTCAAACCCTCGCCCTTGATGGCGCTGGACGCCACAATGCTCCAGCTGCGGTCCTTGAGGTCGGTCAAGTTGAGCGCCTGCGACACCGCCGCCGCCGTCATGGCGCCGGGCTGGTCCTGTTTGTTGGCAAATACCAACAACGCGCTATCCAACAACTCCTCCTCCTTCAACATGGTATGGAGCTCCTTGGACGCCACGTCGATCCGGTCCTTGTCGGTGGAGTCCACCACGAAGATCACGGCGGCAGTGTTGCTGTAGTAGCAGCGCCAGTACGGTCTGATGGACGTCTGGCCTCCCAAGTCCCATATGTTGAGCGTGAGGTTCTTGTACTTGAGGGTCTCCACGTTGAAGCCGATGGTGGGCTTGGTGGTGACCACCTCGCCCATTTGCAATCGGTACAAGATGGTGGTCTTTCCGGCACCGTCCAACCCCAAGATGAGGATCCGGATTTCCTTGTCGATGCCCCACAACTTGCCGAAGATATTGGTGAAACTGAACGCTTGGCCCATTGTTTGGAGAGAAGAGTGGAGGAAGACGGACGGTAGTGGAGGTGTTTTGGAGACAGCCGGTTGGCGAAGTCACGTGAAGGTAAAACGGCACGTGAGAATGCACGTGAAGCAACAAGGGAAGGGAAAGAAGAGAAGAAGAAGGTGAGTGGCAAGAGGAAATGATCTGGTCACGTTGCAAATCACGATTATGTTCACGCTTTGAGTCATGTGATCTGGTCACGTTACCCAAGTGGAGTCTGGCACGTGCTTCAGATCACGCGACTTACCACCTGACTATCTTCACCTGATGACCCCAACTTTCACTATTACCACCACTTCTTTCACCACCATGTCCGACCAACCCCGAGGTATTCTACGCAATAAGTCCGTTTCCGGCCCTTCTTCCGATCACGTGCCTGAAGAATTGGACCGTCAGGAAGTTATCAGAAACACCAGACTCAATGCCCATGCCTTGACTGACACTGAAGAAGGCGACAAGATTAGGGCGGAAATCGCCGCCAAATCCCACCACGATGACAACAACACCAAGGAATCCGAGCACTTGAAGTGGGACGAGATCAATTTGTACAAAACCGAGCAGGAAAAGTGTGCTACCATGAAGATAGATGAGCCCAAGACTCCCTATGAAGGAGGGTTCGATCCCAATGGCGAGTACTACAGAGACGATGCCGATGACGCCATTCCTGCCTTCGAGTTGGGCGCGGCAGAACACACGGAGCATCCTCCAGTTGTGGGCTCGTTAGCTGGTGGTGAGGTTATCCGTGACGAGGTCCTAGACGAGGAAGAAGACAGCGAAGAAGAGGCAGCTCCGCCGCTCACGGCCGAAGAGAGACACAAGCTCTTTGAGGAGAAGAGAAAGGCGCATTATCACATGAAGGGCGAGGCGTTGCACCACAACTTGGCCAACGAGCCCAACGGGCTTGACTAGGAGGTGAAGCAAAAGCGATATAATGCTCAGAGAATTGCAATTGACTAGTTATAAAAGGCTGCCATTACAGTTACTCACGATTGAATGGCACGAAGAAGTTCAAATGAAGGGATGGTGGAATTGAATTGAAAAGACAGACTGAGTTGACAGGAATAAACAGAATTGAAGAGAATTGAGTCATTGAGTGACTCTTTCTGGCAATTGAACCTCCAGTGCGTTTTTATTCTATGCAATTGAACCTCCAGTGCATTTTAATCTTGTACTTGAACCTCCAGTGCATTTTATTCTATGCAATTGAACCTCCAGTGCATTTTATTCTATGCAATTGAACCTCCAGTGCATTCTACTCCAATTGAATCTCCAGTACTTACTTCCCCCAAATCTCGCTGCACCTAAAAATGCAAGTGAAATTTCCTCTGGGCGCCCTGATTACACCATTTCCATTTCTCTACACATTCCATACCATCTCTATATATTGAATCTATGAAAAGTACTTCAAGTAGGACACGTCGAGCTTACCAGCTCCCTTCAAGTCAGCAACCACCTCGGCGAACACAGCCTTGACAGCATCGCCATTGGCACCCTTGAGCTTGGCAGCAACAGCAGACAATTGCTCGTCGTCGAACTTCTCGACCAACAACTCGACATCTCCATCGATTTCCGCAGCCTTGGAAGCATCTCCAAAGTAGTCAACGTCCTTTGGTGCACCTCTGACAGATCTCTTGTTCTTCTTCTTGGCAGCCTTGGCAGCCTCCTTAGCCTTCTTAGAGCCGGCCTTCTGGGCAGCAGCATCTTCGGCAGCCTTCTTAGCAGCCTCTTCTTCAGCAGCCTTCTTGGCAGCAGCTTCCTCGGCCTCCTTTCTCGAACCGGCCTCTCTCTCCCACTTCTTTCTTTCCTTCTCCTTCTTGGCCGCGTCCTTGAAGTTCTTGACTCTGGGGTCCTCGGCGTGGGCACGCTCCACCAAGTCTATCACTCTCTTGTTGTCCTCCTGCTTCAACTTCTTTCTGTTGGAGATGTTCTTTCTCTCGATGTAACGCTTGTGGTCTCTGTTGGCGGTGTCGTCAGGAACATCCTCGTCCTTGAACTCAAAGGTCTTCCACGAGTCGAACTTGCCCCAGAAAGTGTAGAACTGGTCGAGCTCGTCCTTGGTGGAGTCAGCAGTGCCCAAGACTGGAACGGGCTGCTTCTTGCTGAATCTGGCCTCCGAGGCAAACACGGGACCCCAGGCTTCGAAGAAGTCGTAGTTAGACTTGGCCACAGGGGGCTTGACGTCGGCGTTGGTGTCAACACTGTCGTACTGCTGTCTCTTGGTAGCGTCCAACATGACCTCCAAGGCCTTCTGGATGATCTTGAAGAAGCCGTCCTGCTCCAAGCCGCCGGAGGCAGACTTCTTGTCAGGGTGGTGCTTCAACACTTGCTTTCTGTGGGCTCTTCTGATCTGGTCCTCATTGGCCTTGTATCTCAAGTGAGACAAGCCCAACACGGCATACAAGTCGGCAGACTTCCATTCTCTGGGGTCGTGGGCCAACAACTCCTCGCTCTGTTCCTCGTCACCAAGGTCTTCGTCCTGGTCCTCCTCGATTTGCTTGACGTTCTTCTCGGCTTCTATCTTCTCGTGCTCGGACCAGGTGTGGCCTCTGAGGGTTCTGGAAGCGTGGGCAAGGAAATAACGGCCAACAGGCTCAATGGGACGACGCACGGGGGCGGAGTACTTGGAAGCAGCCTTGAATGCGTCGGTGTTGGTGGTGGATGGTAACACGATAGACATGGTAGGGGGTGAAGAGATGAAAAATTTTTGATACTGAAAAGTAGGTGTGCGCACGTGATGAGATGGAGGGAAGGAAGGGAAAGGAGGAAGGAAAGAAGGATAAAAGGAAGGGGAATGGGGTGGAATGGGCTGAATAGAGTAGCAATGAAGGGAACTTACAGGAAAGTTGGAGGAGAAGAACTATGGAGAGATATTAAGGTAGATTGTTAGCGATAATTGTGAGAATTAGGACAATTCTGTAGTGAAATATTAGCAGTTAAAGAGAGTGCGAATGAAGAGAGGGAATAAGAGAAGGAAAAAGGGGAAGATATTGAAGAGAAGGGAGTTATTCTTTGAATGAAACAGTTATATATATATATTTATGTATTTATGAGGATGATAAATTCGAGGTCTGGAATTAGAAGTGTATAATTATTCTTCTGAATGAATCAGTTATATATATATTAAATTGGGATGATAAATTAGACGTATGGAATTAGAAGTGTACAATTATTCTTTGAATGAATCAGATATATATATATTTATGTATTTATGAGGATGAAATTTAAAAGTATGGAATTAGAAGTGAATAATTATAAGATTATGGAGATGGAGAATTAGTTAGTATGAGAATATTCATTAGTTCAATTGTAGTAGTTACGAGATCTTGAAGTGGATCTTTGAATTAATTCTGGAGATACAAAATAGCAGTATGCAAACATTTGGGTTTATTCAAGTATATAGGAATAGAGGTTCGAGGTTGGATCTAGCCCAACAAATTATAGAGATATGCTATAATCGAAGATGGATAGGGCAAAATACCTAGAACAGTAGGAAAAGTATAGAATTATGGACTAGATGACTTTGGGCAAAATAGCATTCACACTCATTATCACTACTAATTCACCACTTTCAGTATACGTCTTCTTGCCGTGAAAATAATTCTCATTACTTCCCTATATGATAAGTGTATAGAATTTAGATGTAATATTATTATCTGAACTCCAACAAAATGGAAGGTGCAATATGAGATTCAACCATTGTGCTGTTGCCTAAACATATTCAAGACTCCCTCGTCAAATATTTCACTCTTGCCTATCATTATCCACCTAGTCTGCTAATGCTACCATGTCCACCACCTCGGCCGAGCCTTGACCGTCAACAGTCTCTAATATGCTCAAAATGGTTCTATAATTGATAGGATCAACAATACCAATGCATTCCACGCCCTTGGCATCCTTATTCTCTTCTTCAATCTTCTCGAAGTTCTCCTTGATCTCCTCAAACACCTTGGTGTATCCCTTCTTGCTCAAGACCACCTTGATCTTCATCTGGGCCCGGGCAATGGGGAAGACCTGCTTTTCCACCAACAACTTGATGGCATCAAGGGCTTGCAATTTGGTCGACTTCGTGGGGTTCAAGTGGAACTTCAATTGGTCCAATGCTTTCTGGAGCATGGATGGTGGGTATCTCTTCTTGGAACGGGGGTTGATGCACTTGGTGGATATGATGGTCAAGAATTCGTTCTGTTTCTGTTGAAGATTGGCAGTTCTTTCCTTTTCATTCAACTGGATCTCGCCCTTGCTCAAGATTTCCAAGATGATATCATCCTGGTTGACGGTGCCGAAGCTGGCCATCAAGTCCTCGTTGTTGGCGACCTGTCCTTTGGACACATTCTGGAATACTTGTGGAATCTGCAACACCTCATCGAGATCTTTCTCGATCTTCATTCTCCAGTCCTGGACCTTGTTTTGATAGCAGGCAATTTCAAATCTCTTCTTTCCTTTCTTCATTCTCACCAACGACACGTTGGTGAGTCGGATCTGTGTATTAGGTTGGTTGATGACTGCCATTGTGAAAGAGTAAAGTAGTAAAGAGTGAAGTTGAGATGAGATTAGTCAAGTGCGAAATTGAATAGTGTAGATGGATTGAGAAGAAGAGAAGGAGAGAGTAGAAAGATAAAGTAGACGAGTTAATAGATAAAAGGACGGGGAAAAAGCTAGATAGAGAACGATATAATTTAATATTCAAGAAGGAGAGTAATGAAGGAATTTTGTGAGTCAGACTGGAAATTAGAATAAATGGAGAATTGGCCGAAATAATTGAAGACCAGCCAGGATACTAGAAATTATGGATATTTGACTTTAAATCTGCGTAAAGCGCCAGTTTCATGTTCAGCAACTTCAATTTAATCAAAATTGCTCTCGTATACATATCTCCATACTAATAATAAGAACAATCCCTCTATTATATTGAAGCTGGACTTCTTTCGCTTCTTTCTATTTATCTCTGATCCGAGGCAGTTGATTTCGAAGAATCTCTCAACTTCTCCTTTATATCTCCTCTTCCACTGCAGTTCCCACCCAATTTGCTCGGACTCCTTGTACTTTTTCTGTTTTGTCCAGCTTTTCTACACTTTTCTCATTGGTTATATTAGACAGATATATACCCTAGTCTATTGACCTAGCATGCATAATGACCTAAAATCTATTCGTCATCTTCTTCGCCTCCCTCAAGGAACTTGACCTTGACGTCCTTCCACAACTTACCCTTGTTGTGGTTCTCGTACCAGGTGGTGACGGCAGTGTCGAAGAAACCTTGGAAGGCAAAGGCACCAGCGAAAATGGTGGCAACGTAAACCGAGTTTCTCTTAAATAAGGTGTTCAAAAAGGACTAGATGTTAGTAGGAGCCGGTATGGACTCAATGGCATCTCCACATATCTCACATCTCAATCGTCTAAAACGGGATGTTTGGACTAAAACCTTCAATAGGATACTTCATTCAGCCATTTAGGCCATTTCTCTTCTATCACTTCGGTGTAACTTCTTTTCGTTGTATCTTTATTTCGGTGTTGGTCGGAATCATCTTCTCTTCGTGTACAGTGGACCCTGGGTTATCAAACGTGGACTTTGGACGAAAATGATCAGTTCCTGCAGACGAGAACAACAAGATATGTAGTATAGGCCAATTTGTGATGGTTCACGACGTTTTTGCACATACCATTGTCGATGTGGTTTATGTATTACAGAATTGAAATTTTGGTGATTTATTTTCAGGCGCAAATGATTGGCCACAGCGCGTCACGTGGATTGTGGCACACGTGATCTATATACACGTGACCGAGTATGGTAGTTCTACTCTAACTAGATGGAGGCCTCCTTCAAGGCGTCGGTGGCTTGCTCCACCTTGGCCTCGGTAGCTGCAGCGCCAGGGGCAGCGCCAGGGTATCTGGTACCCTTGTTCTTCTTCTCCTTCTTGACCTTCTCCTTGGGCTTCTCAACTGGGTATCCCAAGGCCTGGACCTCCTGGAACTCGGGGGTGGCCTCGAACTCGGCCTTGATAGGAGCCAACAACTCGATGATTCTGTCAGCAACACCTGACTTCAAGTCCACGGGCGACAACTTGCCCGAGGCGTAGTCGTTCTTGACGTCCTCCACCGAGTTGTAGATAATGGCACCGCCGTACTTCTCTGGTCTGTCGATCTCCAACTTGAAGTGGCCTTCGCGGTCGTTCTGCAACTCTTGGATAGGCGCGATGACGTGCTCCAAGAATGCTAACAATCCGTTGTCGGCGACCTCGCCGGGCGCACAGTAGGCGCTGTTGACCTTCTTTCTGATGACCTTGGGGTCCTCGATGATATCGATCTTGGAGTTGGGGTCGGAAGCACTCATCTTGCCGCCCTGGCCCAAGCCGGGCACCATGTGGTTCATCAAGTGGGCTCTCTTCTTGTAGCCCACGGTGGGCAAGTTCTCCTCGGCCAAGACGAAGATCTTGCGCTGGTCCACACCGCCGAACTGGGCGTCCACGCCCAAGTGCTCCTCGTCGAGCGCCTGCATGAGGGGGTAGATCAAGCCGGACAACAAGGGGTTGTCGACCTGCTTGACCACGTCCGCGCCGGCACGCTTGGCGCCGTTCTGCGACACCACGTTGGACAACTTGAAGATATCCATGGTGTAGTCGGCGCTCAACTGGTACAGCGAACCCACCACGAACTTCAACTTCTCGATGGGCACGTTGATAGACTTCAAGATGGCCTTGACGATGAACTCGTAGTACTTGGAGCGGTGCTGCACCACCTCCAATGGCGCCTTCATGTTGTCCAAAAACGCGTGGAGGTCGGCCAAGAGGACGGTGACCTCACATCCGGCCTTCAAGAAGTGGGCCAACTTGACCATGGGGACGAAGTAGCCGCAGTGGGGCTTTCCGGTGGGCGCGGTTCCCCAGTAGATCTTGAGGGGGCGCTTTTCCACTTCCAACACGTGCTTGATGATCTGACCGTTCAAGGTCTCCTGCAAGTTCTTGGTGATGAGCCTGTACTGTTCTTGGGGGTCGGTGACGACGGACATGGTGAAGAAGAAGGAAGACAGAAGTAATGAGAAGTGGTCAAAATTAATTGCAAAAAAGCCGGTTGAATCGGCCTGCGCACGACCGAGTCTTCTACAAAAAAAGGGATCTGACCAAGAGTAAAACTTGCAACATGGACTCCGATTCTGGCAACGACGCAGGCGCCTCGGCCTACGCCCACCTCCAGGGCGTAGGTCTGGATGCAGACCTCATCGCCGACCTCACCATGATGGAAAACATCCGCGGAAGCATGCACCATTCCGACAGTGAGCTGGAATGGGACTATGACGAGAACGACCCAGAAACCGTGCCTGCCAAGTACCGGCACGCCCAGACGTCCAAATGGACCCCCCGATACAACGACTCGCCCGAATTGATGCCATTGAAGCGCTTTTTGGTCCAATTGCCGGCCGCTGTCGAGTTCCACGCCCAGGAGTTGAGACCCAATGTGATGCGAGCCCTCTACCACGCTGCCACCGCCAATGGCAAGTTCTTGACCGAAATGTTCCCCTTTGTGCCCGAGATCGACGTCAGCGAGATGGAAGCCTGGAAATTGGCCCTGGACCCCAAGGCCACCTTGTTCTGCGACGTCAAGGTCAAGGAGTCGTCGTACTCGCACCCAGTCAACAAGGTGTGTTCACGGAACCTCCGGCCCGGTGAGCCCGTCTACCGCTGTGAAGAATGCGGGTTCGACAGCACCTGCGTCCTCTGCGTGTGGTGTTTCAACAAGGACGACCATGTGGGCCACAACGTGTCCGTATACACCGCCAAGGGAAATAGCGGCATCTGCGACTGCGGCGATGCGGAGGCGTTCAAGCCGCTCAATTGCAAGTGCCGGCCCTCCTCCAAAACCCCCCAAATGTCCCCCGAATTCAAACACGCCTTGCGCCAAACCATCGAGTTCTGCCTCGACTATTGCATCACCGTCACCAACATGTCCATCGGCACGCTTCCCTTCATCAAAAAACGCTGGACCCGCTTGAGCCCCGACGTGCTCAGCAAGGCCTCGTCCCTCAAGGTCGACCTCGAGGGCTCCATCCACGATAAAGAGAGCGACGAATGGTACTTGGTCATCTGGAACGACGAGTTCCACGACCGCGAACAGGCCCTTGCCGCTGTGATTGAGAGCAGCGGCCTCTCCGGCACCGAGGCGTATCTGTTGGTGTTGGAAATCGACGAGAAGGGCAGAAGCAAGGTCTTGGTGGCCTCCAGCTACGACCAGTTGATCCTTCCCAACTTGAAAGCCAGGAGAAGTGGCTTGACTTCCTGCATCATGTCCGCCAGAGACTTTGCCAGAGAGGACATTGTCCGCTACATTTTCGAGTGGTTTTCGAAAATGATGGAATTCCCCAGCAACTCCGAGGTGAAGGACGTTTTCAACGAGACATTGGGCGAATTGTTGATGGAAGATATGAACTTGTTCTGCGCCCTTCCTTTGGACACCTTCTCCAAATTCTTCAGATGTCCCGAAGAGCTCATCTACAAATGCACAGAATTCGGCATTTTGACTGGCACTTCTTTGCAGAATCATTTGGTGGATCTTTCACGCTACGACCCCGATACCCTCAATAAGCCCTTGACTGATAGCGCCATTTTCAAAAACTCAGAACCCATTACACTCTCTAGAATGCTGGCTCTCATGTTTCTCGAAATGAGACTCCAAAAGGCTACCAGAAACATATTGCCTTCTATCCTCATACCGCCAATTGTCTCAGATCCCGAGATGAAACTCAAGTTTGCGGAACAATTCATGTACATGTACCCAATTCTCTTGCATAATTTGGCCCGCTCGGACCGGGAGGACCATCTTAATATCTTACTTGAAATCACTTCACAAATCCTCACCTGTCCCAAGTCTGTCGATTGGATGATGAAACATGATGGCTACGGAAACTTCATCGGCTCTTTGATTCAAGTCATTGAATTGAATTCAACTGCAGTTAACGATGATTCCAAATACTTGACTTTTGTTGAGCATTCTAAATCATGGGATGTGGGATTCACCAAGAGGGTCAAGACTGCTATTGTGAGAGGTATCAGAGACGTCATTTCTTTATTAACTATTGCAACATCGTCGGACTTTGCAACCAGACCAGAAAACTTTTCCTACTGCATACTTCTATTAAGATGCTTTCAGGGATATTTTGGAATGGAAAAGAAGTACGGAGATCACGTTGAGCATGAACTCCATGACTACATTATACACTTGGAATTTTCTTTGCCAATCTTAAATATCGCCAGACTAGTTGGGTCGTCTAAGTTGGACATTGAATCAGCACAAGAATGCATCAAAATATTAGTTACACTCATGAATGACAGAGTATTGCCTACTACAGAAGATGGCGTAATTACGTTTGATATTACCAAGCGTAAAGTACCATTGATTAATCCATTGAATTCATTATTATCATTTTTAATCCAAACGAATGGCCTTGAAAACTTGACATCAATTCTTCTGGAGCTGGAACATGGATTTAGAAATATTTCAGATCTCTCTTTACGGAGTATTGTCTTAGCAAACCAAATCAAGATTGGCTATTGGGTAAGGAACGGCCTTTCTGCCAATAGACAGAGCTCACTTTATTTGGTAGCTATGAATGAAGTGGCCTACTATAGAGATGTACAACTCAATCAAGTGGCTTGTATACTTGATGATCCAAAAAAAACATTGCTGAATTTACTTTCCAGATGGGGTTTATTGGACTGGTTTTCTAATGAGACTTCATATCAGCAATCGCATTACAAGGACAGATTTTTCTTCATATCGGAAAAATTCATTATCTTTATGTACATATTATTGGTGGAAAGGGATTCGTTCTCGAGTCTTAGTTCTGAGGAAAGAATTGAGCTCGCAGTCAAAAAGTTGATCTCCTATACTTTGGTTGAGGAGCCTAAACCTTACTCGCAGATTATTGGAGAAATTAATGACGATTGGCAAGGGGAGGTTGATGTCGACAAAATATTATACTCTTTAACAGAATTTCAACCCCCTAGTTCCATGACCGACTCGGGAATGTTCAGGTTGAAAGAGGGAATAGCAAAAGATTTGGACCCAATTAGTTTATACATGGACTCCTCCAGATTTCAGGATGTATCGGATTCCTTGTTGAGAAGATTAAGTGGTTCAAAAGATAAGGACAAGAATGTAACCTTGATTCCAAAATTGAAGGAAGACCCCAGTTTGTCCCCTTTAATTACGACGAAATTGGGTCAATTTACCAAGACAAAGGAATTTGCAAAACTTGTATATAAATACTTGCAAATTGCGATTGATTCGGGAGACGAAACATATTTACCTCATTTGTTGCATTTAATCCATGCGGTGTTGATTGACGATGAAATTATTCATGGTTCAGAGTATTTGAACCAATACTTCATTCAAATTCCAATCAGTGATTTGCTTTTGACTATTGCTGAATGCTCTATGTCTTCACAGCTATTGCATAAAGCCGACTGTTTAGTTGAAATTTTAATTGAAAAAGATGAACGTGTTGTCGAAAATTTGATAGATTGTTTTGGAAAGAGTCATATTGAGGAGTACAGAAATAAAAAAAGGAGGAAAAATGAGACAGAAATCGATAAGCAAAAGAAAATCAATAAACTGAGACTGAGCAAGGCACTTAAGAGATTGGAAAAGGAAAGAAAGAAATTTTTGTCGTTGAACAAGGATTTTGAGTTGGGAACGGAGGAAATCAAGTACGATGCATCGGTAGCACATGATAGAATATGTGTTCATTGCGGAGAATCTGAGACGTTTAAAGATTCAATAGGATTAATGGCAGGGAAATCTACAACTTCATCGTTCTGGCGGTCGAATGACTTTGAATTTTTGGGGGAAGCATTCAGACCGTTTGAGGATCAACATATTGTGGCAAGTGCAGAAAGAAGCTCATGGGCTGGTCCTGATCAAGGTTGTTTACCTCCACTTTCAGGTGAAGATGAAGAAGTTTTGAGCACCTGTGGTCACTACATTCATTATTCCTGTTTATCGAGAGCGAGAGGCAACAAAAATTTCTATGCTTGTCCATTATGCGGAAACCTTTACAAAATATACATTCCTTCATTTAAGGATGCAAGCTCTCTTGGAGAGATCGTTGAACCATTGATTTTGAAATCTGAGCCAACTTCTGACAATTTAACCGAAATTCAAGCCTTCAATTCAGGCACAAAGTCTTTTGATATCAAAGACAATTTGATTTCAACAAAATATTTCATAGAATCGTATCCTGACAAATTTTTGAAGATCATTACTCGTGAATTTTTGGCAGAACTTGAAGTTTTCAGACCAGAAAATGGCTTATATTGCGGAAAGTTTGTTTCTATGTTGGCTAGTCTATCTGAGATTATTGCTAATACTATCAAGATGCATGAAATATCTTCAAGACTTTCTGGCTTAAAAGGCTGCTCCGAATTTATAGAAATGGTTCCCGGGACGGTGAAATCTTTATTGAAATCCTTACTTCAGATCAGGGTACTTTTGTTTACGGAACAATCGTCGCAATACGTGCTTGGTGAGAATTTTGATCTAACTGAAGAAATTGATGATTATTGGCAAGCAGACATGCATGAATTTCAGTATAATGAACTAACCAATTTTATTATGTTGTACTTTCAAACAGATGAGTCGCTTCAAACTGCTGCCAGAATTGCAGTTGGAAAAGTAATCTTTTTGTCAATCTTGAAATTGTCGCACACATTTCGGTTTGATTCAACGAATCATCAAAAGAAATTGCATGTTCCCGCTGATGTATTGGAATCTCTTGAACTAGTCTACAAATCCTTAGTGAACATAAGTTCTGATCTGATATCACAATTTACAAAACTGCATCTAATTGGCATTTATTATGGTATTCAGAGAATGCTCTTGCCGATTTTAAAGCATATAATTATCTTTAAAGATATTTTGACTAGCAAGTCTACTGGAGAAAACAGTTATGAAAGTATTCAAGAAATCAAGGATTTGAAGGAAGCAATCCTCAAACAAGAGTACCCTGATTCCTCAGATGCCCTTACCGAAAACCTTGGTCTACCTTCTGTTGCAGAGTGGCTTATTCAAGTTGCTAAAGGTTCAGATGAGTTTAAGTTGGAACAATCCATTTTAAAGTCATTGAATAATGCCCTCAAAAAGTCTGATAAGCTTGATTACCCAGGAGTCGTGAAATTGATTGATTTGCCCGAAGACTTCAACGATTGTGCTATGGATGAAAATTCCTATTCCTTGAAAAAGGGATATGAGCAGATTATCTGCTTACAGTGCTCCAAGAAGATCAAGAATACGAGACACATTGCTCACATGACCAATAGTTCGGCTATTGGGGTTTTCTTCATTCCCAGATCAAATAAATTTAGATTATGTTTGCGTTTCGAGTCCAGTCCACCGATAAATGTTGAAATCCCTGGTCCTTATCTTACTGAACATGGTGAGGTCAAGAAACCTAGAACTCCTGGAAAAGCTACTTTGAGTCATCATAGGTATCACCTTTTCAACAAAACATGGATTACTCAAGAATTGCTTTCTCTAGTTACTCGATACTTGTTTGGAATTAGGGCTAATGCAGAAGAGTTTAATATTAGTGTGGGTCGCGCTGACTCTTGGAGTGACAGTGATTTCATGGACGAAGATGATGGCGAAGATGATGATGTTGACGATGACGACGATGATGACGATGACGATGAAATTGAAATTGAACTTTTTGATCCGAATCCAGAAGAAGATGACGAGGACGAGAATGATGAAGGTGAGGACGAAGATGACGAGGATGATTATGAACTAAGGACCATTTATCCCTAGATCTAGAAATTGATGAAGGAGAAGAAGAAGGAGTAGATGATGTTGATGATGTTGATGAAGCTAATGATTACGAAGACAGTAATAGGGAAAGGATTTAGAGTGACGAATCTGCCCCAACAGGACAAATAATTGAGAAGTTGAAGACAAT
This sequence comes from Suhomyces panamericanus, assembly GCA_030582475.1. Taxonomy (NCBI): domain Eukaryota; kingdom Fungi; phylum Ascomycota; class Pichiomycetes; order Serinales; family Debaryomycetaceae; genus Suhomyces; species Suhomyces panamericanus. The sequence goes on from JAKTXI010000038.1 coordinate 79,185, forward strand.
TTAGGTGATTCAAACCCATGTTGTTTTTAGTGTATATTCCTTTCTCAATTTAATTGATTCTACTGCATCTGTGTAGTTTTCATTGCGTTTCATTACATAGTATCTACTATTCTGTTCCAAAATCACAAGGTATCCCAGCCACCAGCATCCAAAACACCATCTAGGTTCCTAGCAATAAAGCTAGGAATATTGTGTTGAAGCCACATATTTCTAATAAAGTCTTCGTATCTAGATTTCATGAGATATAATGGCTTCGATGTTCTAGATTCACCTGGCAACTCCCCATGGTGATCCAAGAATGGTGCATGTTGGAAGGATCCTCCATTCTTGTAAAGAAGTAATATACTTCTTTCTTTTAATAGTAAAAATATACCAACCTCATTGACACATTCTTTAAGGTAATGAGTTGTACATTGGCCCTCTGTGCACCCAATGGCTGCTTTCTGTGCATCCACAACTTCAGCACAAAACAAACAGACAGCTGGGTCTTCGATTGTAGTATGCGGACTGTTGAACTTTTCTGAGTAGTAATAATTGCTAAAAAATAAATCCAATCGTTCAGGAAGGTTCACCAACTTGACTATTCCCGGGTATTCCAACTGGGTTCTCATTTCCATAGGCTCATTCATAACTGCTGGTGATTGTAGATATGACACCAAATTCTTGAATGCATCAGACTCATAAGAACAAGGAGCACTATGACCAAGAAACTTTTCCAAATACGTTGAGATAGGCGAAAGGTTCATGAAAGCACACAATCTGTCAGCTTCTAATTCATCCTCTCTGAAATGTTGAATCTCATCAGCATCAAACTTGGCACATAGAACTACTGAAAGGATTGCTGCTCTTCTCAAGAATGGGGTAGCAGCCTTGATTAGCATTGAGAGTAAAACATCCCCAAACTGTTCTTCAGCAATAATTGGGTGATCACCGCAATTGACCAATTGAGTAAACAATTGCACAACAATTTCTTTGGTTGAAGTTGGCAAACCTGGAATGGTAGGAACATCTAAGATGTTGACATCTGAATCCAAGTAAAAGTTGTGCTTTTTGATCTCCTTCGAGATAATATTAAAACTTTGAAGAAGAAATCCCATAAAGCAAGTTGAAAGAATATTGTTAAAAGAAAACCCAATGGATTTTACTGGAAATGAATTAACCAAAATCTCGAAAAAATCAGCTTCGAGAATTGTGGCACTCAAATTTCCCTTTGATAATGAGAACAAGGTGGAAAGCATTTTAGTGTACGCATCTCCCTTCTTGCTTGGAAGGTGGATCCAATCTTTGATTTTCATGAGAACGCTGGTATTTCTGAACTCACATAAAATTCTCATGTTGGTCAAAGAATTATTCGATATTTGATTCACGACCAATGATGAATTTGAAGATACTCCTCTCAAAGCTATTTCGACTGATTTGATAGTGCTAGTCAAAATGTATGTGCTGTCAGCCTTGAATACTTGAGGAAATGAGAAGAAGGAAAAGGTTTGAAACATGTTGCTCAAAAGCAATCTGAATTGCTGTTGGACCGGTGTCAACGAAGAATTATTATCTGTAACAATCATATCCTTCAAGGAAGGATTTAATATTGACAAAGCTTCGATATCATGCTCTGTGGCATCCACGAAATTTTGAAACCATCCTTTGTCATAAATTTCTTTAGTGGTAAGAGTCTCAAAGGGATTGTAATTGAAAGCAACTCGATTGGGAGACAAGAATTCCTTCAAGTCTCTGTTGTTGTTGCTCCACAAAATTGGAATGAACATATTGTTGATCGATTTGCATAAGGGGCACAAAAACTCTCTATGATCGATGTTCTCCGGAGTATTTCTTGTTATCTGATTCAGCTTGCTTTTGTTCGAAGACAAAAAGTTCATGTAGCACTGGAAATGCATTCCATGTCCACAACTCAGCGAAACAAGTTTGCTATCAACATGCTCCTTGCTCGTGAATCCAGGACCAATAACATGATTTTCTTTCACTTTTGCAAAAAATTCATCATATCTCTTTGTTGTATGTGTATGTCTGCTGTGAGTTCCTGCCCCATCAATATTGATGTTATCTGAATCCAAATCATCAGTTTGACTGGATTCTTCATGGTCAAGGTTTCCATTATCGGAGAAAGATTTCATCAACCAGTATTTATCATCAAAGGGAACAGTTCTGAATTCAGAGCTCTTGCTAACGTATGAGATAATTCCAAATGGACCACTGTCATCTGTTGTATTTTGACACAATAGGCATCGGGGTTCAGGAAATTGCCAAGTCTTCAAATCACTCTCGTGAACTACTTCTTCAAGCGGAGTCCTTGAGTCTTCATCTTCCATCTCAACATCACTGTCATACTTAAAATTCTTCAAAAACAGTGACTGTTGCTTTTTGAATTTTGCCATTAACTTCTTCTTTCTGTCTTGGACAAACTTCTTCTTTCTCTCTTCTTCTATGACATCTTTGCTGTCTAAAACATTAAATTCAAATAATTTATAATCAAAATTTGAAACTTGATCATTCAATATCTCGCTGAGATTATGATACTTATCCTCAAAAACTTTGAATATTGATCTTACCTTAGCATGATATTCTTTGAATTCTTCATTTGCGAGAATTTTGTACAAGATAAACGCAATGGAGCAACCATAGAAGTCAGATATGTTAACAAATCGGTCATAGAATGTACCGTATTTGTTCACATTGATAAACAACTCCATGGAACACAAGTGGATCAAGTGAAGCAAAGTTTCGAGTAGATTCTCATTATTGTTTAAACCTTCAGATTTCACATACTTCAAAGTCCGGATGACGAAATCTGAAAAGTAAGTAGATACTGAAAAATTTCCAATGAATTTGTAGATTCCCAAGTTTTCTTTATTCTTGGTCTTAGGTTCAATAACGATATCACTGAGGGGCTTCTTGGTCTGCTTATGGATTAAATTCTTGACGAATTTGATTGCATCATCCTTGGTATTTGTATTGTAATTGAAGTAGTAAGGGTCAACTTCTGAGGCATATTCATCTTTAAGTTGATAAATACCGATATCATTAGTTGATGTTGGGGCTTTAAATGTAGCTAATTCATCCAATATTAATTCAAATCTCTTATCAATAGTGATATGATCAGGAATCTGAGAACACAACTTGGTGTAGTTGATTGGCCCGAAGCAAAGATTGTGAATAATCTCATTTTTGATACGGATTTCTTTGATCTGCATTTCTGTGAATCCTTGAAGATATAAATCTTCTGTCAACACATGAATAAAGAAGTTGATACATTCCTCAACAATGTAAGGTAATGTCTTCAGGTCATATGGAAGTGTTGACGATTTAGAATTTAAAGCAACAGTAGATTCTGAATTTGCACTCAGTTGAACTGATTGCGGCGAATGAATACTTCCTTGGTTTGAGTTGACATATACTTTTGCCTTTTCGTCAACAATCCATCCATCCATTAACAACCACCTGCTGAATATCAAAAAGCATGTCAAGTTAGGCGAATTGGAGTTGATAAATACTTGGGTCAAAAACAAGTCTTTCATATAACCATTTTCTCTCAATCCAGAATTTCTGTATAATTGAAGTTGATTTCTAATACTGAAACCATTTCTAACCCAGAATCCCGACTTAATCTGACTCATTAACACAATTGTTCTAATTGGATAGTCAAAAACAGTAGTCAATGGGTTGGGTAATTCCCCCGAATCTATACTACCTGAACAGCGGCTTTCGGAGCTGGTTGAATAATTCAAAATATCCACCAATTGGTTCAAATCTTCAAAGTTTGATAATTCAATTAACCAACTCAAAAATGAGTGGAGAGGGTGAAGGAAACTAACCTTTTCTTCATCTATACGGATGTCTTGAATTATATTTCCTGTGATAAATTCTTTCAAGACCCTTCTATTAATCTTGGGCTTTTCGCGTTGAAAAGCAGGTCTATCATTTGAATTTTCTTGAATGACATTCATAGGTGCAGCACGAGCAGGGCCTATATCGATTGCAATTGCATTGCCCATTCCATTGGTGATTTGATTGTCTATGGGATTAACAATCACGTTGACATCATGATCTGTATCAGCACTTTCCTCGCGATGGTACGTCATCAAACCTTCAATTTCCAGGTGATCATTACTGGAAGCTGAGTCCTCAAGTACTCCAGAGTTCTCCAATTGTAACAAGTACTTAATCACATAGACAATGGCGTTTTTTGATAGAGTCAACTTGACTTCGGGATCCTTGATGTTACGCAAGCATTGGGAAATAGAATCACCAAATTGATAAATTACCAGAATCGCATGAAAGTATGAGGTGTAGTCAGAGTTTTCAAACTCAATATGCGACTCCTTCTCTCTTTTGATCGATGGTTTGCCCTGAAACAAGGATAGGATGTCACAGGACATGGGGATAATACCAGAAGTTAATATGTAGCTGGAATCGCGGGATCTACTGAGAACGTAACCCACATCAAAAAAGATTTGGCCCCATCTTCTATTCTTCAAGCTTTTCATCAAAATATTATTCGTGATTGTTATCGTGTCAGGAGTTTTGATTTCTTCTGTGGTCAAGAAGCCATAGATGGTAGCAAATATTCTTGAAATATCTCCATGGCGTACAATAGAGGTGGAATTTGACGGGCAAGTGAACAATTGAGTAGATAACGTGCACATCACGTTAAGCTCGGGTTCTCGGTCCATCAAGAGGAACATGCTTGCAATGGTGGGATAAATATCCACGTATTGGCAGGATATAATATGCTTAAATGCTAGATTTGTGATAAGGGAAGTAGAATACATGTCGTGTAGGATTGTTCTGATGGACTTCCAGAACCGCACATCCAAATATATGAAATATTGGAAGCGGGAACCGAAGTGACTTTGGGATGGATCGTAATCGTTGATGTCGAGGTTGTAGTTTGTTTTCATGCAAATATCGTCTGGGAGATCCCATTTTGAAGGTTTGAAAAACCAGTGGGACGGCTTGCTACTTCCCATGCTGGAATTGGATCCATTGATCTGTGAATTTGGCGTGGTGCTTGTGTATCCTGCCCCGTGGGAGGAATTGTTGGTTGTATTTTGAGTCTTTCCTGAGGGAATTTTGGGGATTTTCAAGCCGTCTAAAGAACCCACCTTGTATTCATACTTGTCGGAAGAGTTTTGTCTGAGCAAACCGGGGTTCCATTTGCTGCAGAATGCCTGGCAGAACAAGTTTTCTACCTCGTTGTTCACCTTGAACAACTGGCACTCGGTGAATTCATTTAACCACCGGAGGATCTCGTCACACATGTCTTCACGGAATATGTCTCGGTGATTTCTGATGCACGAGGCCAAGCCGGTTGAGCTGAGCACCTTTTGGAGGTCTATGAGGAGATTCAAATTTTTGGAGCTAATCACTTTTCCTTTTCCGTAGGACTGCACTTTGTCTGTGACCATGATGGCGAATTGTTTGACTTTTCTGCTGACCAAGTGGATGCGCTGCACTGCATCACGGTAGTGTCTGATCTGGTCGTTGTAGACCATCAAGAAGAACTTGTCGCTGGTGCTGTCGACGGTGTTGAGGTCGGTAAATCCGTATTTTTTTGGATCGAGCGTGCTGTTAATTGAGTTCATCTCGATTTGGGTGGTGGTGGTTTCGTTTGGGTCCTCGAACTGGAGGTCGCAGTGGCTCAACACATCGATGACGAAGTCAAGCAAGATCTCGATGGTGGTAAGGAAGGAACGGGCAAAGTCGGAGGGTAAAGGCTGCTGGTAGTCCACGGCGTCTGCACGTGACTGGGCGTCACGGGGTCGACTGAGGCAGTCGAAGTCCTTGACCCAGGCTTCGGGGTCTCCACAGTCACACACTCCGCCGTTTTCTCGCAAACAGATGGTGATGTGCACCTTGTGGCCGCGGTGGGCCTCGGGGTCGAAGCAATTGGAGCAGAGCGCACAGGTTTCGTCAAAACCGCACGTCAAACACCGGTAGATGGGCTCGCCCTTGTGGAAAATACTTGCACACGCCAGGTTGGGATGGAAGGCGTTGTGGTCGTGGACGTCGTGGTCCATGTCCTTGAAGCTGTACTTGTAGTACTGGGAGAGCTTCCATTGGGTCTCGGTGTCGATTTTGCGGAGGATCTGGTCATTGGAGGCGGCGTCTTGGTAGATCTTGGGAAACAACCAACTGAGGTATTGGCCGCCATTGGACACGCTTAGAAAGAGCTCTTTGCGGAGCTCTTTGCGCACATAGTTGGAGAGTTCGAAGGACGAGTTCTTGGGAAGGGAAAAGAGGAACTGTTTGAGCCTGGTGGAGGGCGAATGGGGGTCCATGATGGACTATGAAGAGGAAGTATTGCCACTGTTCGCACTTGCAGTGTTAAGTAGTGCGACACGCGACATTTATATAGTGGAAGTGGCGGTGGCAACAGATAAGCGGGAAGAACCTGCAAGAGGAAAGAGAGACTGAAAGGAGTTTAGTTTCTGTGTGTCTGTGTAGATTGGTGGAATTAGTATTTATGTATTTCTTCTCGGGTTTTGGGGTCAAGTGTCGTCTCAATGTGCCGTCTTCTCAGATTCTCAGTATTCGCAGTATTCTCAGTTAGTATAGTGGTGAGAATGGGGACAAATGAACAGTCTACCATTAGACCAATTGACAAGTTCAGCCCTTGGTGAAGCCAGCACGATTCAATTGGAGTAATTCCTCATTTCTATACTCCCTTATCATGGAACTTCCGTTTTTTTTTGGCCTTAACTTTACGTTAAAGGCCATGTTTTCCGTCAATGTCCAAGCTATGTAGAATGTCGTCTTAATCGCACTATATTCCACATTCCTCTCTTTCTATACTACACCATGAAAGAGACCACCTACTACAACGGCAGCATCCAATCCAACCAGCAGAAGTTGGGTCGTGTCAGAGACATTGCCAGCTTGGCTCTTGGTGTGGGTTCAGGCATTTTGGCCCTCGAGTCGTGGGTTGGCTTCGTCTTCTATGCTGTGGGCATGTCGTTGACCAATGCCCTCTTCAATTGGGTGTGTTGTGAAGGCAAGCCGGAACTTTTCTTCACTTCTCCTAAGAGAGAGCTCTTCGTGCAGGGCGTGGTGGAGAACGTGCCTGGCTTTGTGATGATGTGGTGCTTGGTGTATGCCATAGTGAGCTAGACAAGAAATTTCCTCCCAGCACATCCATGTGCCAGAAAGAGCAAAAGCTAATCTAAGTGGATAAAGCTACATTCAAGGGGTATTAAAAGACAGCTATGTCACTTCTAGTCCTTCATATGGAGGGGAAGGCCGAAATTTCACCCCCTCAGAGACAAGCTAGATCTCACTATAGACCGCACCTACGCGGACCCAGCGACCAGAACTGCCCGAAACTGGTTCCAGACAGCCTTCCCCCTCCATCCACCCCTCCATTCATCCCACTCATCCCTCCATTCATACCATACTTCAACCTTCCATACTTTCTCCATAGCAATACACGTCACGTGACGCCTCACATGACACTGCCACAACATGTAGATCACCACCACCTATCCTCCTCCTTAATTGCTCTACCACCATGGAGAAGATCGATTTATCCACAAACTCACGTGCCATCCAAGACGCCTACGACAAAGTCGTCAGAGGCGACGCCTCTGCCTCCTATGTCGTGTACTCGGTGGACCATTCTACCCTCAGTGTATCAGAAGTAAGCGCTGGTCTGTTGGACGACTTTGTGGAGAACTTCACCGACGGACAGGTCCAATTCGGCCTTGCACGTGTCACTGTCCCTGGCTCTGATGTTTCCAAGAACCTTCTTTTGGGCTGGTGTCCCGACAATGCCCCGGCCAAGCTGAGATTGTCGTTTGCCACCAACTTTGCTGAAGTGTCCAAGATCTTGAGCGGCTACCATGTCCAGATCGTGGCCCGTGACCAGGACGATTTGGACGTCAATGAGTTCAACAACAAGATCAGTGCTGCTGCCGGTGCCCGTTACTCCATCCAGGCCGGCGGTGCTGCCAAAGCAGCAGCCTCCAAGCCTGCTGTTTCCAAGCCAATTGTGGCCAAACCCGCTGTTTCCAAGCCAATTGTGGCCAAGCCTGCGCCCAAGCCCGTCACCAAGCCCTCGTTCGTGCCGCTGTCCACCGGAAAGCCCGTGAAGCCCGTTTCCAGAGCCTCCGAAGATGAGGAGTGGGGCGGTGAAAAAGAGATCGAAGAGAGAGACTTCCAAACAAAGCCATTGGAGGACGTCCCTTCCGCCTACAAGCCCACCAAGGTCAACATGGACGAGTTGAGAAAGCAGAAGTCGTCCACCATCTCCAGCCAGCCCAAGCCCTTGAACCTCAACCAGGATAATAATGGCAGCAGTAATGATGGTGCTTCGGTCAAGCCCATTTCTGAGCGTATTGGCGCCTATGCAGATGACGGCAGAATCACCGCGTTGCCCAAGCCCAAGGTGTCCAACTCCGTGGCCTCCAGATTCACTCCCACCAAGGCCAATACCAATGGCCCTTCGTTCGGCGCAAAGCCCAACTTCGGAGTGTCCACCGGTCCCGACAAGAAGGACAAGTTGGTCGGAGGCGCCTCGAGAAACTTTGCTGCCGAAGGCGGAAAGACCCCAGCCCAGCTCTGGGCCGAGAAGAGAGGCCAGTACAAGACTGTCGAGCAGGACGACGAAGTTGCCCAGATCAGCGACAAATTGGCTGAAAACTCCATTGACGACAATGAGGATGATGAGGACGACAAGTTGGTCAAGCCTTCCTCGGGGGGTGTCGCCCTGTTCACCCCTCCAGTTGCTTTGCCAGCACGCAGCATTCCACCTCCAGTGAGAACCGTGCCACAACCACCAAAGGAAGAAGAAGTGGAGGAGGATGAGGAAGAAGAAGAGGAAGTGGAAGCTCCTGCTCCTGTTCCTGCTGCTGTTCCTGCCCCTTCGTTGCCTGCACGCAACTTGCCTCCTCCTCCAGTACGGAACGTGGCCCCAGTGTCTCCCGTGGTGAATGTGGCTTCAGAAATCAAGAAGCCCGAGCCTGAACCTGTCAAGGAGACCAAGAAATCGGTAACTGCCGTGGCTGAGTACGACTATGAAAAGGACGAAGACAATGAGATCGGATTTGCCGAAGGTGATGTGATTGTTGAAATTGAATTTGCCGATGAAGAATGGTGGTCTGGAAAGCACGAGAAGACCGGTGAAGTCGGCTTGTTCCCAGCTGCATACGTTGCCTTGAAGGAGGAGGGAGCTACACCCGCTGCTGCTGCTGTTGCTGCTGCTGTTGCTCCTCCTACTCCTGCTCGTGCTGATCCTACTCCTGCTGCTCCTGCTGCAGAGGAACCTTCCTCTAAGGGATTAACTGCCGTTGCTGAGTACGACTACGAAAAGGACGAGGACAACGAGATCGAATTTGCCGAAGGCGACGAGATCGTCGAGATCGAAATGGTCGACGAGGACTGGTGGTCTGGAAAGCATGCCAAGACCGGCTCCGTGGGCTTGTTCCCTGCCAACTACGTCAAGTTGACTGAAGCTTAAACAAAGAATATGTATTGATTTCAAAAAAGTTAGATTATCGGACAATAAAATGTAGAAATAAGAGTGTTAATTGGTTTATGGAATTGAATTTGTTCTATTTTATTAGATTCTATTTGGTTAAATTTGCCCTATTCAATGTGCATTTCAATTAACTCTTTTCAAGGCTCAATTTGCTCTATTCGTTCTATTCAATCTCTATCCAAAATGTCTCGATTCATCATTCTCGATTCATCAATCTCGATTCATTTTATTGATGATTTTTCCTCTTCCATAAGATACTGCTTGACTGCTGTACCCCAGGCTCCTCGCTTCTTATAGAAGGCCAAGTAGTCTGGCAACAGGTCGATTGCTCGTGCCAAATCGGGTCCTAAACCTTCGTTCTTGACTTTTTCAATAGGAGTCAAATAGGTACGAACTGTCATAAATACAGCATGCAGACGGGGAAGTCTGGAAAGGACCTGTCTCTCTACTCTCAAGAAACAGGAATTCTCGAAGTCTAGGTCCGAATATGCAATTTCCTCCACTTTTTCTCCCTCTCTGGCATGGTTGTCACCAAGTGAAAAATACGATTTGTGGGTCTGGATGGACCAATTGTGTCTTACCCAAAGGTCCTTGGGCTGGAGCTTATTGAAGAATGTGTGCATGGTGCTTCTGAGTCTCTGTTTGTACTGAGGAACGGGCTCATGAATGAAGGAGATGGGCTTATTGTGGTTATGACTGGGGTCAAAGCCAGCCGGAAAGCCAGTGACGGAAGCTCTAGCAATGTACTCTGCATCTGGATCTTCTGGGTCGTCTTTGAGCATTATAATGAAGTCTTCTTCTATGAGATGGGCCAAGTACAGCACCAATTGCTGGGCATCTTTGTCTTTAGAAGATCTGGGGTAGGACTCTGAAGTGATGGTATTTTTGATGATATCAGAACCAGAAGGAACGAAGTACTGGGGGTATTTCTTGATAAGAAAGCCCATTACAATGTCGTAAAATTCCTTTACGGCATTGGCGGTAGCCTCATTGTTGAAAACCAGCGTGGTCTTATCGGGATGGAGCTCGGTGTACTTCTTTCTTAGCGTAGTCTGCTTCAAGTATGTGTTCTCAATAAGGAGCCAATCGGACGGGGATTTGGCAAGGTTCTTGATGGCCAATGAAACATGGAAGTTGCGTTTGTTGTGAAACGGTCTGATTGGCAAAGGCGCTTCCTGATCCCATTTCCAGTTGGAATCTACTGGAATAATGTTTTCTGATGAAATGGCATAATAGGATGGCGTTTTCTTCTGTTTGATATGAAAGAGGTAGCCTGCAGCACCCAATAGGGCCACTGCTATGTACAAGAAGAACATGGAAGAAGAGATGACAATAATACGTCAAGTCATTGAGATTAGAAGTAGAATGCGCTAATGGTAGGTAGGGCCTGAAAAGGTAAGCGCGCTTAAAAACAGAGAGAGACCAGAAAAGGTAGAATCGGCGGTTGTGCCAATGCGAAGAAAGTAAAAAGAATGGAGAGAAGGGGAAGAGAAGAGAAAGAGAGGAGAAGGTGGAAGAGAAGGCGAAGGTGTAGGTGAAGGAAAAGGGGAAGGAGGGGGAGGGGTGGGGCTTCAGATATTAAATATAATGGAAGTAGGTGGAATTATACATCTCTCGTTTGCTGGAATGATAAATCCGGGGTAATTATAATTACAATGAAAGGAATAGAACAATCGAGTGAATCCTCTATCATCATCGAGGGGAACAGATTGAGAACAAGTGTCAATGGTGAAAATGAAAACAAAATGAACAACTTAAATAGTGAGCGTCCAAATTTAAAGTGAACAACTTAAATAGTGAACATCCAAACAACTTAAATAGTGAACATCCAAATTTAAAGTGAACAACTTAAATAGTGAACATCCAAATTTAAAGTGAACAAGCTAAATAGTGAGGTAAAATTGGCTGCAACTTAACTCGCACATTAACGAAATAAACTATAAATCATCACAACTTACGCAGTTTAATAATTATAATCATCTATTCTTAAATAACTAATCCTCCATACTTCCCACAATCTCCATTACTCATTATCTATCATTATCATTACATCAAGAGACTGGGGCTGCTGGCCAAGTCCACTCTTTCTACATTGGGGAAGTTCCGCACGAGACACCTCAAAGGATAGGCCTTTTCGCCTGCCAAATGGGTGTCGTCAATGTAGAGGCCGCGTACACGGCCCAACATGAAGGTCATCTTCTTGAGAATGTCGTTGGTGACCGACACGATGGTGTTGAAGGTGGGGGCGGCCTCGAACTCGGGGGTGAAGTCGAGGAAGCCCAATGACGTGGAATGGGTCTGGAGAACGGTGGACGAGTCGATGTAGAAGTACGCGTTTTCGATCATGTCGTAGACCGGCGCGTGGTCGCGCATTTTCGTCACATTGGTGTACTGGTCGAAGGTGTGGTACAGCAAGGTGTCGAGGAACGTGACCTTGTTGTAGTAGTCGATCAACGAGGACAAGAAGTTCTGCACATACTCCAAGCCGTTGAAGAACATGAACAACACTTTGCCGGAAAACGTGTGGGCCCCGGCCTTTTTGCGGGCCCGGAAGTGGCCCACCAACTGGTCAAACGTGTCGAGGTACGTGATGTGGCAGTTCAACGGAATCTCGTTGTTGGTGCACACGTTGAGGTTGGCCAACGCAGCCTCGATCTGCTGGATCGTGCCGTTGGAAATGACGATGACGTCGTAGTCCGATTTGGGCACACACACAAACTTCTGGATCATATTGGACTCACGACGATATTATTGGTCTGATAACTTTGGTGCTCGATTGATAAGAACCGGCCTGATATATATACCAAACCATGTGGCGTTTCGCCGTCTTTCGGCGCGACGGGCCGACAAGTGCCGTGTCTAGAAATGTGGGGTCGCGAAGGGAGAATCCGGGGTACGCCGACCAAAGGGGCAGAAAGTGTCGGGCTCTGGAAAGTCCGAGAGGACTAGTGAACTAAGGGAAGTTAGGTGCATAAAGACGGTGTATGGTGTGAAGAGTAGCAGTTGAGAAGGACCGGTCACTTTCAATGGTCTTGCCTTACCCTCTATTGTAGAAGGCTTGGGTGAATAGTGCGTATACCGTGAGTGGGATTGCGGTAGAGGTTTCTTGTGCAAGGCGCGCCTTGTGGGGTGCATTGCAACTTTTTCAGGGGTACCTGCAAATTTTCTCGATGAGAAGATGGATCAGCTATGAAGGTAGAAAGGAGAAAGGAAGAAAGGTGGTCACTTGTAAGTGGGGAGTATGGGTGTGTAGTGGTGTATGTGAGTGGTGTATGTGAGTGGTCTGTGTATGTATTGAAGTATGTAGTGGGAATAACTTTGACCTTCAGTCACTTGTGGTATGATGCATGACATCTAATTTTCCAGTTCTCTAGTTCTCTAGTTCTTTGGTTCTGTGTAGAGGCTTTGCGTGCTTGGCTTTCTGTGAGGCACGTCAGTGCATGGAAGGGGTACCGATTCGCGTGTCTGGGCCCAGATGTCTAGCTTTTTCTGTGCATATCCAAGATGAACCCTATGCAAAGTGTGGTTCAGTACTGTATAATGTTACTACTACAGATGGCCAGTTGCTATATTACTCTGGGTTGATGGATAATTGTTGGTGAATACCCTCCTTATTTCTTGCTGAATACTGCACTTATTTCTTGCTGAATTGCTGGCTTAATTTGTTGGAATTCGTTGTGTTGGTACAGAAGTCTGGGTCTTTACTCTTTGTTGGCCCTTCGCAATATCTCACCAAACACACGGTGCCACAATCAGATCATTCTGCACCTACGCTTTGTCATCTCAGCCCACATCTGCCACGCTTGGCAGTGGCACACAAAGGAATTGATCCCAAACCAAACATATACTGGAATAGTTTCTTAGCGTAAATCTCTCGTATTCGGCAAAACCATATACAGATTAATCCAAAAAGATCCATACTTCACTGGAAGACTTCAAGCAATAGGGGCATCGGGCTGTGTAGAGTAGATGTTGGCACAAGCCCATATATTGAAGTTGGCATATGCCCGTTTCAACATTTTTCTTGTTACCATCAGTCCAGATGTCACCTCCCACTTTTCCCAATTGAATCCGTTTACAGAGCTTGGCATGTCAAGATGTGTAATTGAAACTATTCTGACTATACTGACTATTCTGACTATTCTGACTATTCTGACTATTCTGACAATACTGGGCTATAATTAACTCTCTCCTTTAACACTACATTCGAACTAATGACCCATCAATATTCTTCCGTATAATCTTCCTTATGATCGTCGTTCTTGTCCTCTGAAGAATTAAATTATAAATAACTAAAAATTAGAAGTGAAATGTGGGGTATTGCAGTTTGTATTGTTTCCAGAACAAGAATAGACCGAGCCTATGTTTCCGGGTATTTTAGCGCCCACGACCAGTGCACACCACTATACTATTTGACTCGTATAGCTCTTTGTTCTGCACTACCTTAACGTTCGCTAGTGTGGTCAGTCTCGTCATCCAAATCAAGAACAGTCGCAAATTCAGATTCGCCCTCGGATTCCGAATCGGTCTGGGCATCGATCTGAACATCGATCTGGACATGGTTCTGTTCTTGCTCTGATGGTGTGCTTTCTGGTGTCTCTTCAACGGTTGGACCCGATTCGGATGTCGACTCTTCTATCTCGTTCTCCTCCCCAGGAGAAGATGCTTGGGGCTCACTGAGGTCGTCGGGATCAGCATGTGCTGCCCTGCTCTCTATCAAACTGCTGGATTCTAGGAAATTCTCCTCCGCCTCGGATGTGACGTCATATGACGGAGGGTGGTTGGGCAATATGCTCTTGAGAGTGATGCGTTCGTCAGTCAGGTTGACCTCGCTATATGCATTGTAACTGAATTTGTCACTTTTCGCCTCCTCGCCATTGTGCACCTCCCAGAAGTCTGGGGGGAAATCGTCTTCTCTTTCGCTCAACTCGTCTTCGTCGATCTCGGATCTTTCCAACAAGATGTCGCTGTTGAACTTGTTGTATGCTGGGGGTGCAGGACCGTTGCCCTCTCTTGGGGCGTAGCCCCATTTCTTCACGTTTCCCTCGATGAACACGTATCCGGCCTGGCCAAGGTTGACGTGCACAGAGCACAAGTTATTGGCTCCAACTATGGGATATAACTGTGCGTTGCCTCCGGGACGGAAGTTCTTGACGTGACCGCCGATTCTGAACTCGTTGACCTTCTTGCCGTTTCTGGTGAAAAATACCGCGCCGTTGCGCGTACGGTAGCCGACGCCAATGACGTCGCCCTCGATGAACTTGGGGAACGGATGCTCGTAGTTGAAGTTGAACGGCTGGTTGTGTCTTCTAAAGCCGGTGGAGTCGTAACTGATGGAGTGGGAGTGTCTGCCGGGAAGCCTGAACCAGGGGTAGGGCTTGATGCCGAGGCCGATGGAGATGATGGTGTTGTCGGGGTCGGGCAACGAGTAGATCTTGCTCTCGAAGTAGTACACGTCGTTCTTGTTGTCCATGGGCAAGTTGGTCATGGAGCAGCACTCGAACTTCTTGAAGAAGTTGAGCTCGCACTTGTTGATGATCATGAGGTCGTTGTTGGTGAGCATGGAGTCCTTCTGGAACTCGTAGGCGGCCACGCCCTTCTCCTGGATGGAGAGGCTCTGTGACAAGGTGAGCTCGCCGGTCAAGAACGGGTTCTGGGTGAGAAAGTCCTTGCTCTGGAAGTACAACTCCTGCTCGTCCGAGTTGAGCTCCAAGTACGCCTGGTTTTCTTCCTCGCGTATCAAGTCGTCTTCTGAGAACCGGAGGCGATGGCGTACCAAGCACCATACCATGAAAGTGATCAAAAGCGCCACCACGCCGATGATGATCATGAAAGCCATGACGATGAGGATGTCGAGCAGCTCGGGAATGGACCCGTTGTCCCATTCCAGCGGAAGTTCACGCTTGGAGCCCGATACCGGATAAGCCAGAGCCCTCAGTACAAGCGTCAAGGAGAGCAACAGAAGAAGCGGCATGGGAAGATTTGGCGTGGATTTTGAGAGTGTGGAAGTGGATGGTTATGTGGAATCTCGAAGGTTGTAAGGTAGGGGCAGGGTGGATGGATGACGGAGGAAGAAAGAGGTGGAAAGCTGCTGGCAAAAGAATGATGTTATCAGGGGCGAGCACGTGAGAGGTCACGTGTATGCCCGCTGGTTCCATGAAGACTACACACTACCTACATCATAACCATACCCACGTAGTACATACCCCTACTACCGTCATTTTGACTACCAACATGGACCATCATACTACCGTCCTCCCTTACTCTCCATTCTCTTCTCTCTCTATTCTCTTCCCTCCATTCTCTCCGTTACGCGTCTCCCAGCTATCTCGATTGTTAGATGGCGCTGGCCTAGCGAGTCGAGGCCCTATTGTCTCGCCATCGGATCGCCCTAGCGACAATGCCACAGTGAGGCTTGCCAAAGGCTGTAATAGCTGCTCTGGTATATCTTGTCTCCAGCATTATATCTTGTCTCCAGCATACCTGGACTTTCCGATTTCTTGTCTATTCACTTGTATTGATTGTGTAGTTCCTGGGGAAACGGAGGCGGCATGCCTTGCTGGAACTTTGTCTGTGCTCAGTGCTGGTACCTGAATTAGTGCCCTGGCACAGGGAGAAATTGCTCACTATGATCAGATCAGATAAGAAGGCGGAGAGATAAAGTACACCATGGTCATACACTGTGTATATAGATGATTCGCTATGAATATAGACCAAACTCTATGTATATAGACCATTCACATTCTTCATATTTCATCCACTCATGGTAGATATTCTCCTAGATCCACTTTGCCTCTTCCTTCCTACATTCCAGTCTAAATTCATCGCGCACTGCAACTAGCCAGCCTCCGCACTGGACCCTCCCCACGGACCTGGTTGATCTGGCCACATCGGGAGAGGCATATGCACGTCCCACTGGCAACACGGTGAAAATTGCCCACTACGCCTGCATTTTTCACCGCCTCCCCCAATTTTTCACGCCATCGGCATTTTTCACCGCACCTCATGCCCTGATTTGCACCCATATATAAACCATAGCCGCCCCACCTGTTCTCATCACTTCTCCTCCTTCTGCAATGCACCTTGCAAAGCTCTTGCCACTCCTGTCGCTATTGGCCGTGGCGTTGGCCAACTGCAACCCCCTCAAGACGTCCGACTGTCCTGCAGACCCGGCTCTCGCCTCGTCGTTCTACGAGACTTTCGCATCCCAAGATTCGCCCTACTTCTCGGTGTTGAAGAACAAGGGCGACGTCGCCTTCTCCAACGATGGCCTCACGCTCTCACTCACCCAGCGCTACGCCAACCCCACCATCAAGTCCAACTTCTACATCATGTTCGGCCGGGTCGAAGTGGTGATGAAGGCGGCCGTGGGTCGCGGTATCGTGTCTACCTTCTACCTCCAGTCCGATGCACTCGATGAGATCGACATCGAGCTCTTTGGAGGCGACCCCTACGAGTTCCAGTCCAACTTCTTCGTCAAGGGCGACACGTCGTCCTGGAACAGAGGCGGCTACCACCCCGTCTCGTCCGACCCATTGCACAATTTCCACACCTACACCATCGACTGGACTCCCCAGGCCTTGACGTGGTACTTGGACGGAACCCCCGTCAGAATCTTGAAAAGCGACGATTCCTCGGGCTTTCCCCAGACTCCCATGCAAGTCATTGCCGGCGTGTGGGCCGGCGGCGACCCCTCCAACGCAGAGGGCACCATTGAGTGGTCTGGAGGCGAGACCAACTACTCCGACGCCCCATTTAACATGTACATAAAATCCATCAAGGTGGCGGATTATTCCTCGGGAAAATCCTATTCCTACGAAGACGCCTCTGGCAGCATGAACTCCATCGAGTCCGACGGCGGTCTGATCAACGGCAGGCAGCAGGAGGCCAGACAGGAGTTCGGGGCCTTGGCCTCGGGTTCCGCACCCTCTGGAAATTTCACTCGGGCTTCCACCCAGGCCCCCGTCACCAACAAGCCCACATTGTTGGCCACGGCGGGCCCCACCGAGTCCCTCTCCAGTGGAGGCCACTCGCCTTTCCCCACTTTGACCATCGGGGACCTCACCATCGACCCAGGAAACCAGAGCACTCTCAGCTTGCACACTGCGAAGCCATCGTCTTCTTCCAGCAGATGGACCACATTTCCATCGTCTGTGTTCATTCTCACTCACGACAACTCCTCGCACCCCCACCCCACTCCCAGCGGTGCAGGACACCAGAGCATGGTCACCACCTCTGTGCCCTCATACTTGAACCACCCCATTACCGGCAATCCCGACGACTACTCGTCGTCGATGTTCAACAACCCCAAGCAGACGTTCAAGTCGCACAACTTCGGGGCCTCCAGCGCTGCTGGCGGCACCGTGTTCACTTTTGCGGCGTTCTTGATGTCGGTGTTCTTCCTTTGAAAGGAACTTAATATTGCATCGCCTCCCAGGCATTCATTTCTAATAAAATTCAGACATAATATGTGTAGACGTGAGAAGAGAAGGAACGGGACGGAAAGGAAGAAGAGCGAGGAGAAATTAAGTTGAAGTACGAGTCAGAAAGGAGGGAGAGCGAAGAGAAATGTAGAATTAGCCATAGAATTATCGAGTTAGAAGTTAAGAACGAGTCAGAAAACGAGTGGAATTAGAGATATTGAAAATGAGAAATATGAACAGAGAGCAATATTAACAGAGTGGAAATTAAGTGGAATGACGTGCATGGAACTATTGTAGCGGTGGTACTAGAGTGGAATGATAGAAAGGGTCTTATCATATCGATAGTGGGCTTGATCGTAATAATATTTCGCAGCCGAAAAAACGGAATACTTTCCTAAAAGACCGACTTAAGGCTCACCATTTACTTCTAACCATGCCCAAGCTTCAACACACGCCTAAACAGCAAGTTCTAGCATAGTTGTCCGTTTCAAAAAGTCATTATAAGGGCAAAAAAGAAGCGACCTCGGTGAGGGTCGAACTCACGATCTTAAGATTAACAGTCTTACGCCTTAGCCAACTTGGCCACGAAGTCATTTCTTGGAAGCAAACTACAGACTACTGTGCCTAGTCGAATCATTCCATACTTCTTCTTCCAAACACTGCTTTAACTGATGTATCACGTATTTCTTAATCTGAAAAATCACTATATTTCCCTTGCGGTATGCATAGATTTCATAGATTATTATTTCGCAATTGGTGACCTTTAGGGTGCTCTCGTAAACTTAAATCCCCTACCCCCAATTCAACGGAAAACGTGCTCTGACTGCAAAACCATGGTCATGGCCGCTGGCTGCCCCTTATGGAACAAGACATAGCCCACCGCTTTGTTCGCTTGCTCAGTAGCCAAATAGGTCCCTGTGCATTGTCTCGCCTCCCAATTCAAGAACGATGTGGTTTTCGTCGCCTTTCGTCGCCTTCTATCACCGTGTCCATGTGATTATCCCGTGAACTTTGCGCTTTGTAATCTTGATGCTGTTAAGAACTGTGGCGCCAGAGTGCATAAATCCAAGGCAGTTGCACAGATAAAACGCTCTATCTCAATTGAGTACTCTCCATTTCAATTGAATGAACCCACTCGTCTCTACCGATATGCTCTGCCTATACCTTCACACCCTGCTGGTGTGTTCTGTCGGCTTTCCGTGCATCGTGCGCTCGCGTTGCGAGCCCGCGCCGATGCTCCTGCGCCCTGCAAGCGGGCCACCTCCGCACTAGCGAAAACACGCAACGGCAACAGCCAGTTGGTCTGCTCCTCTTATGCCTCATTAGCTGCCCCGCTATACGACCCGCGTCCGGTCCGGTCCCGGTAGCTGCCATGACGGGCCCTGTTGTTGTCCTGCACTGTGTCGGCACTCGTTGTTCCTCGCATTGCCCGCCACTAAGCCTTCGGCACAACAGGGTAATTATTGGTAAGCAAAGGTAATAAGCGGCGTTAAAGCTGCACCTGTCACAGCCAGCCGTAGGCGGGCTGTTGTTATGGAAGTCAAACGACAAACGCCGCCAGTAAACCCGCCAAAGGCCGTCAATACTGCAGCTCGTCACTTCGGAAAAGAGCAGTCCGCTACTCCCACTGCACCAATTGCCACTACTATGGCCTGACTCCATTCTTCAGTAGGACACTTGGCCCCAACACCATGCTCAGTAACTGCAACTTTCGTACCAGTGTAGCAGTGCAGATTCTGCAGGTTGGCCCCATAAGCCGTGCGTGCATGCGTACGCATGGAAAAAAGTGGCAAACGGGGTTAAGCGGGCGCAACCCGTTACTCATCGGGGAAGCTGCAGCATGGAATTAAACCGCTTTTAATGCACCTCCACCTTCACGCAGGCTAGGTGGTATATATATTCCAAGGTGCCCCTGCATTGGCCTCATCAATTGCCACCACAGTTCTTTGAAGTGCCTATCTGAATACCGGTGTCTTCGTGTGCAGATCCTTGATCCCTGTGTCTGAATACTTGTGTTTGTTTGTTCGCACGTTGGACCCTTCAATCACTCATCTCACTACCCATCATACTAGTCTTCCACCTCAGTTAGTACGATTCTCCCCAAGCACTATTCTTGTTCACAATGGCTGATTCAGACCGTGCTTCCTCGCTCCATTCTCGCCTGCCTGTGGCCGAGCCTCGCCCCCTGAAGGAGGACTTCCGTGAAGGCGACGCCGGCGACGGCACCAAGCGTGAGGACCAGTACCTCCATGGACCCCGTTTGTTCCTCTGCTTTGCCTCCATCTTCCTCTGCATGTTCCTCGTGGCCTTGGACCAGACCATTGTGTCCACCATCATCTCCACTGTCGGCAATAAGTTCCACGCCTTTGAGCAGGTCGGCTGGCTCTCGTCGGGTTTCTTCCTCACCTTGGCCATCTTCATCCAGCTCTTTGCGCGTCTTTCCATCATCTTGGGCAGAAAGTACACCATGCTCATTGCCATTGTCATCTTCGAGGCCGGCTCGCTCATGTGTGCGCTTGCGCCCAGCATGAACGTGTTGATTGGCGGCCGTGTGCTTGCGGGTGTGGGCGCCTCCGGTGTCCAGGGCATGACCTTTGTCATTGTGTCGGAAATCCTCCCTATCCACAAGCGTCCCATTGGTATGGCCATCATGAGTGCAGTTTTCGCAGTGGCGTCTGTGTTGGGCCCTGTGCTCGGTGGTGTGTTCACCACCCACGTCACCTGGAGATGGGCCTTCTACATCAACCTCCCTATTGGTGGTGTCGCCGCCGCCTTTTTCGTGTTTTCCTTCAATCCCCCTTTCCCCAAGGGCAACATCTGGGAGAAGTTGAAGAAGTACGACTACATTGGCACGCTCTTCATGATTGCGGGTCTTGTGTTGTTCCTTTTGGCCTTGACCTTTGGCGGCAACAAGTACCGCTGGGGCTCGGCCATCGTCATTGTGTTCTTTGTCGTCGGCTTTGCGTTGTTGGTGGTGTTCTGTGTGTGGAACTTTGGCTTCTCGGAGAACCCTCTCATTCCTTGGGAAATCATCCGCGTGCCCCAGATCGTGGCTGCCATTCTCCTCCAGTGCGGCATGTTTGCCTCGTTTATTTCCGTGATGATCTACTTGTCTGTCTACTTCCAGATCATCAAGGACCACAGCGCGTTGGCGTCCGGTCTCCACTTGCTTCCTACCGTCATTGGTGTGGTCATCTCCTCCGCCGCCTCGGGCATCTTCATCCAGAAGACGCGCTACATCAAGATCGTGGGTCTTGTTGGTGGCGCCATCGCGCCCCTTGGTGCCGGCTTGCTCTGTTTGCTTAAGGTCGACTCCACCCTGAGCGCCCAGATCGGCCTCTTGATCCTCTGTGGTGTGGGCACTGGCCTCAACATGCAGCCCGCCATCATCGGCGCCCAAGTGTGCGCCCCCAAGACTCCCGGCAGTGTCATCATGACCATCAGTGTGCTCAACTTCTTCAGATCGTTGTTCAGCTCCATCGCCGCCGACTTGTCCGACACTGTCTACTCGTCGTCGTTACAGAACATCTACGCCAAAGCGCTCCTGAAGGAGACCAACCCCGACATCTTGGCCCAGTTGAACGGCATCCCCGGCAAGGTGTTGGCCAGCAACAACGAGATCCTCGACAAGTTGTCGCCCGAGGCGCAGTTCTTCGTCAAGACCCAGATCATGCACGCCATCAGAAACGTGTTCTACATGGGCATCGGCTTCGCCGCGTTGTCGTTCCTCGCGTCGCTCTTCATCACCAACAAGAGACTTCCTGCTGCCGCCGCTCCTGAGACCGCCCCCAAGTCCGACGTCGAGACCGTGGCCGAGCTGCAAAAGGAGCCTGTTTCCGAAAAGGAGGAAATCAACGAGACCCACGAGCCTCTCAGCGACGTGTCTGAGAGCGACTTGAAGGCCGACACCACTCCCCGTTAAGCAACCCCCCAAACCCTGTACATTATCCAGAAATCTCATATTTAATAATCGTGGAATAAAACCAAAAAGAATAAAAACAATCTAAGGAATATTGATATCCAACTATGTCGCACTAATGCCTAATGACCAAATAATTAAATAGAACGTCCCTACTAGAATATAATTGTAAAGAACAAATGTAGAGAAAATATTGCCAGAGTGAAAGAATAGAGAGTGTACGACGAAATGAAAATAATCGTGAAAGAGAAAAAAATTTGAAGCGTACAAAGGAATGAAAGTAATACTACAGTGAAATATTAAAATTGTAAGAAGGAATGAAAGTAATACTACAGTGAAATATTAAAATTGTAAGAAGGAATGAAAGTAATACTACAGTGAAATATTAAAATTGTAAGAAGGAATGAAAGTAATACTACAGTGAAATATTAGAAGTGTTGATACTAAGTAATAAAAACAGGCAAATAGTAGAAGGGTTGATACTAAGTGATGAATTAGTGACAAACGGAGCCGAAATTTTGAGACTACTAATTTATTGAAAATGAGTATGATTTAATTCTGAAAATATTCAAAAATAAAGTTGACTTCGATTCTAAAATGTAGCTATTAAAGGCACAAAATATATGGTCTTCAAAGGTTCAAAGTCTGTTGAAAAAGTACTTTCTTTGTGATGCACGAAATTGAAAATTGTTTAAACATACATTTAGAAATAGTATAGAGTGATTCTAAGCTTTGTTCAAGGATTAGCTTCAAATTAGTCTGGTTTGATGCTGAAAATTGTTAAAAAGTACCTAGACTTAGTTTAATTCGATTATCACAACTGTCAATAAAAATCTACAATAATTACGCTGGTTTTATTATGAAAAATACAATTTGATATGATTACAATAGCCTCCTTTAGTTTGCATTCCAGTAAATCACAATGAAAAAGACTTTGACAACTCTACAGTCCTTTATTTCATACTAATCTTCCTCTTCAATCAGCGCTACATGTAATTATGAATGATCAATCTGCTATTCAAGAAAATATAAGTTTCATTTTATGAGATCGGTGTAGAAAGTGTAGACCAAGCCATGCCCATTTGCATGCCGAAGTTGTAGCAACTTAACTGTTTGAAACGCGGCCATGGCTTGTTTTATGGGGGTATTCTAGATAAACAACCCGCGGAAGAAAGCGACGGCTGGCTTAGAACTTGCAGTCCAAGTCGAACTTGACCTTGGAGTTCTGGTCCCAGACACCCCAGTGCTTCTCAACGTCAGAGGTACCGGAGGTGTTTGGCTTCCAGGCCTCGTCAAAGGCCTCAAAGACAGCGACGTTGACGCCCCAGCCTCTCATGGCACAGACAGCTTGTTGCCAGTATTGAGCAGCGTTGTCAACACCAGGTTGGGCAGACTCGAAGGCAGTACCGTCGGTGGGCCATCCGGTCTCACCAACCCAGAAAGGAATGTCGGTGGAGCCCTTGGTGGTCTGGATGACTTGCAAGGCCTGCATGATGTCGTCGAAGAAGGAGTAGGAGGCGTTGTTCATGGTCTGTCCTTGCCAGTAGGAGAAGGCGTTGGCGAAGACGAAGTCGGAGGCAACAATGGCGTCGTGAGAGTAGCCGTCGACCAAGACGTTCCAGGAGTCGACAGTGCCGACAGGGACGGACGAGTACGACTTGCCGTCCTTGTCCTTGATGTCCTTCAAGAGGTCCTTGATGGTGGAGATGGCGTCGGCCAACTCTTGAGGGGTCATGTCCTTTCTGTAGAGGGCCTCAGAACCCACGGTGAAAGCCTTGATGGTGCTGACGGAGATGGAGGGCAAGTACTTCTTCAAGGCGTCCTGTTCGGCCTGGAAGTGGGCGCTGTCGGTAGGCCAGATACCGGCAAAGATCTGGAAGCCGGCCTGCTCAGCAGCAGGACCCAAGTTCTGCAAAGTGTTGCAGTCGGAGACGGCGTAGGTCTTGACGATGGTGGACTGGCCCTTCAAGGTCTCGAAGTTGTTCAAGTAGTCTTCGGTGGACTTGCAACTGGCATCGTTGTTTTGGGCGCCTAAGTTGAAGGCAAGCTGAGGTTAGTGGGTGAAACGGGGGGCTAGAACAGCCGGGAAAACGGGAAATGAGAGGTACATACGTCACCAATAGCGCTAACGGAACCAGAAAGGGCGGCGATGGCAGATAAGTACTTGAAATGCATCGTGAACGAGTGGATGGGCTAAGAAGAAGTGGTAGATGGATTAGGAGGAGGAGCTAAGTAGTGATCGTCCGGCGAGATCCGAGGGCGGGCGACTTCCGGGGTTGAAATTCTGGCCGCTGTTTGGTTTCACTCTGCTATTTATAGCAGGTCACGTGATCTGGCGGTTTTTGGGGCGTTTTGGGCGAGAAAAAGACCGAAGCCGGTTCTTGTTGGTGTTGCCTTTTCTGCCTGCTGCTCCGCCTACCGTAATCGTTCCTTTTCCGTCCAATTAGGGCGCAGAAACACCGCGGTGTTGTGGTGTTTGGTTCGCAACTCTGGCACCGCCTGCCGCATGCGGTAATGTTGCACTGCGCCTTGCTGAAAACGGAAACCGGAACTAGGGGAACAACACGAGGGTGTCTGTGTGCAGGCGGGATCATGCAAGTGGAGGAAACCTGGATCAGAATACTCCAGGGGAAGAGGCGTCCCTGGAGCTTCTGCGGTGAAAAATGTGGACTGCTCAACTTTCCAGACCCAGAAGTACCTCCACTGTAAGTTTTGGCATGGCCGTAAGTCTGTGTGCATGGAAACACGTGCCTTCCAGTTGCCCTGTAAGTGCTCTTATAATGTGTAGAAGTGTTGTGCAGTTTGTGTGTTTGTGTGGGTGTCTGTGTGCACGCTTGCTCCTCGGCTTCATGCAGGAGCCCCTGCAAGTGAAGTGTGACGATTATGGTTGCGAAAATGCCGATTAGCGAGAAAAGAGGAAGTATTGGAGGAAGTGGAATAGAGAACCAGGTCCTAAATAGGGGGGTATTGAAGAACGTGTGGGTATTCTCGATAATAGAGAGGAAGGTATATTAGGGAGTATTTTTTGTACCGTAGTGTGAATGTTGGAGAACCAAGAATTTGTGAATTACTGAAATTTTGACGAAATTCTGAAGAACTAGAAATTAGACATGGTTGTTTGGAGCGTGGACAATACACGAAGAATAGAGAATGTTTATGAAGATTATGGAGATTATGCTTTTATGATATACGGAAGTGGAAGCACGCACGAGTTTGCAATAGAAGAGGAGGTACATAGTTGTTAAGTCGTGAGGTTTATTTCTGAGGGTATAAAATGATTCTTCGTGGAAAAGAACTGCCCACGTCTAATATTAATTTCAAGAAGCATGCAAGATGCCGCCGTCATTTGTCCAACAAACCAAATCCAATTGATAAAATCTCTACATAAGGCCGACCTTTTCGTTGTAGAGAAATCCAGTAGTTCAGGATTAGTCTCCATTAGTAATTATATATCTCAGAACTTGATTATTAAGTGTTGCTCCAATCCCGAAACATAATTTCATGCACACATGTTCCATTCTCTTTGACCTCTTCACCACCTGACTAATTTTAGGTTTTCTAAGGGATATACTGCGCATGAACTTTACTTGTCGTTACACTTCTATTCTATCACATATATATCATTATTCTAGGCCTCGCCGGCGATTTCCTGTCCGTATCTCTTGGCCTCGGCTTCTTGGTCTCCTCCGAACGTCTCGGAATACTTGGTGTAGGTGTTGTAGCCCCAGTTGGTTCTGGAGTAGAAATAGTCTCTCTGGTATGGCTGCAACTCGTACCCATTGTACAAACGATCCACCAAGTCGGGGTTGGAGGTGTAGTATCTGCTGAAACCCACCAAAGTACGCTTGTTGACGTCCTTGAGCAAGGTCTTGAACTCTGGCGCATCGTAGGTGTAGTTTCCACTCTTGACGATGACTCCCTTCCAGATCAAGCTGACGAAGTCGTTGTTACCAACCTGGTCCTTGGAGTCCACGTCCAAGCTTCCGCTGACTCTTGGTTCCACAATGGAAACGTAGGCAAGCTCGTTACCGGCATTGGCTCTCTTCTGCAACTCGTTCAACACGTAGGAGTGGGTGGTGAGAGCATGGACGCTCTCGTTGTGAGACTTGATGCCCTGGAAAGTGGCCCAAGGCGACAATCTGATGGCAAGCTTGTCGGCACCAATGACGCCGATCAACTTGTCCACAACTTCCAAGAGGAATCTGGCTCTGTTTTCGATGGAGCCACCATACTTGTCGGTTCTGATGTTGGAAGATGGGTTGAGGAATTGGTCGAAAAGGTAGCCATGGGCACTGTGGAGCTCGAAGTAGTCGAAACCAGCCTCCACCGCCTTTTTGGCCGCATTGGGGTAAGTAACGTTGACCAACTCGTGGATTTCGTCCTCGGTCAATGCTCTGAGTGGGTTACCCGACTCCTTGGCCACCTTTTCGGTGACCTCGTTGTAGTACACAGGCGAAGGTGCAACGTATGGTTGGTTAATCTCCTTCAAGCCGGCAGCAGAGCTGACTCTGCCCAAATGCCACGCCTGGACGGAAATGAACGAGCCATGCTTGTGGACCTCGTCGGTGATCTTCCTCCAGGCCTTGACTTGGCGGTCGTTCCAGATTCCTGGAACTCTGACGTAGGTTCCGGCACCAGGAGAAACGAAGGTGGCCTCAGTGATGAGCAAAGAGCCCTTGGTTTTGGCCCTGTCGCCGTAGTACTCGAGGTTCAAGTCCGAAGGAGTGTGGTCTTCCAAGGCTCTATTTCTGGTGGTAGGAGCAAAGACAATCTTGTGCTGGAGCAAGTTCTTGCCGACCTGGGTAGGCTCGAACACCTGAGTGTCCTTCAATGCACGGATTTGGACTTTAGAAGACATGGAATGATGAGGTGATTTAACGATATGAGGATTAGAACAGAAAAGGCAGTACCAATGGTTTAATGGAGATTTAGCAATTGGTTATCCACAGCAGATACCGGGATGTTCTTAGTGGAATGTAGAATATAGAATGTAATTACTTGCTGGTGGAGATTCGGCAGCTTTTATACCTCCGAATTACTAATCTGGTACAGGCAAAAAGTTGCAATCCATATATGTGGCGCAAATTTTGTTGTTGCAGTGCATAAAAAATACGTCCACTTCCACCAGATGCCGACGTTGGGATGCCGGCAGCAACGTGAATACATGCAAAAGGAGGCGTCCACAGGTGGACGGTTAATTTGGCTGAAGCGAATAGTGGGGCGTTGCCACAACGTCCTTCTACATTTCGTGTAGTTACAAATAGGAGTAGATTGCGGTAGACCGGTGCAATTAAGGGTCCAAGGGATTGGCTATTGTACCGTAAA
Source organism: Suhomyces panamericanus (assembly GCA_030582475.1). NCBI lineage: Eukaryota > Fungi > Ascomycota > Pichiomycetes > Serinales > Debaryomycetaceae > Suhomyces > Suhomyces panamericanus. The sequence continues at coordinate 106,342 of JAKTXI010000038.1, forward strand.
AGTGATGGATTAGATTGGATTTACGGCAGATCGCTTCGATAGCATGGCTTGAGACCCGGCTATTAGAGATTATGCAGCTATGCATTGATGTAGATGGTGTTGCTGGTACTGGAATTCCACGGAAATACTGGAGGGTGGGGGGCTTGCTGGATCTCCGGTGCTGACAAATGCTTTCGTGCTTGACCATAAAATATTCATCTAGGAACTGGGATTGTGCAGGCACCGGCGATAGCAGAGAGGTAAATACGAGAGAGGGGATCATGAGTTAGAGACTTCAGGCAGTTAATCTGGTGATTTGCCTGGAAATTGGATCAACCAGTGTTGCATGTATTCACTTTCCTGGTTAGTATATCTTCATATTTCAGTCGATGCACATTGCAGGTTCCATCCACAGGGTAAAGATGCTACGTCAATGCCACGACTCTTTCGAGACAATAGTGACGGAATCTGAGGTCACATGTTATTAGGCAGGTTTTTCCATAGCCTTCGATCGTGAGGCTCGTGGATGCAAATAAGCCTATTCGTAATGATTGCATTACAAATGAAATGGTGTGAAGTGTGCAACCCAGGAAAGCTAAGAGGCTAGCATTAGCATGTAGAATTAATAGGGAGACTAAATGTCATCTTTTGTGAACGAGTGGGCCCAGGGTACGCCAGAAACGCTATCATTCATGAATGTATGGAATAAAGCATCATGGTTTCTCGGGTGCTAAAACACCGACTATAAGCCTTTTGGTGGATTTTATTGTTCATCCGCACAGGTGCTAATGCTTCTGATGTATGTAGAGTTCAGTGGATGTGGGATCAAGGTCCGGTGGTGGATAATCATAGATTTTCAAATATCTGGTGATTCTTCATAGAATTTCTATTCTCTGGTGAATCTTCATAGAATTTCAATTCTCTGGTGATTCTTCTTAGATTTTCAATTCTTTGTGAATCCACACCAATCCTATCCCTCTACTGGCGAGCTTCCTAGAATTCTCTCTAATGGTTTTTATTTAATGATTACAATTAATCTTCTATTGTACAATGCCTGATCTATTTGCTGGAGCTGGAAACCTTGGTCAAAGAGACCAAAAGTCCGTCTTCGGTCCGGATGCCGCCAGGAACCTCGACCTTTCCGTCGAACATCTGGCCCACAGATTCCACTCCCTGCAAGTTGGTCTTGTCCTGCTCGAAGCTGCTCTGCAAGTCCTTGAAATTTCCAAGCACCAACAACACCTTTCCCTCAAACTTGTCTAAGGCCTTGATCTGGCCCAAGTCCTCGATTTTGCCGTTGTTCAAGTGGAAATCGTCACAGTTGACGTACACACTGGAGCTGTAACCCTCAGGAACCGAGCTTTCGGTGAAAATTTGACTGAAACGCTTGCACATTCTGATGTAGTAGCCAAAGGACGACTTGCTGCCTACAATGCCATAGGCCTCGGCAGGCGACACGATGGTCTTGTTCTTGATGTCCACAGTCACACGAGAGTTGACGGGGATCTCTCTCTTGATGTTCAACTCGAGAGGCTCGGCCTCTCCAATATTCACGTACTTGGTGACAGCGATCTTCTTGGCAGCTTTGACCTTGGTCTTCTTGCTCATGACCTTGGGGGTTTCACGTGCAATGGTCATGCCCTCCTTGAAATCCTTGAACACGTTGTTGTTGCCCATGAACGGAAGCGTGGTGATCTTGGGTAACTTGTAGGCATGCTTGAGTTTCTTCAAGATGTTCTTATTCACCTTGAGATCGGGGGGAAATATGCTCTTGACCAAGTATGGTGGGGTCACGAAGAACTGTAGCAAGCTGGCTAACAAGTACGCGTCGTCCAAGTCCTCCTTTTGTTCGGGCTCTTCAGCCTTGGGCTTCTCTGCCTCTTCTGGCACAATGTCTTCATCGGCGAAATTGAACTTCATTTTCTTGCCTCCCTTGGATCCGGCCATTTCAATGACCGTGCTGTCGGCCTTTTGCTCTTCAGAAACCTCCAACACCACGATTTCACTGACATTATAAATGGTGGCAGCTTTGGCGATCTGGTAAGCTATTTGGGTTTTCTGCTCCAAATTGTAGGCATTTTTTGCGGAAATCACGGTCGAAGGGATGCAAATGGATATCTGGGTCTCGGCCGCTGACTTGGTGGGCTTCTTAGTCGGACGCAGGGCCTCTTCTGCGCTTCTTTTGGCCATGGTGTGAAGTTGCAGATAATGCGATGGGCTATTTTTCACTTTCTGTACTGGGTCGTGCGCAGCACAGCCAATGGGTGCAAATGGACTAGTGATACAGTAACAGGGGGAAACTACTTACTACTTGGAGCAATGGACTGAAATATTAGACTACTTACCAATTGGATTAATGGACTGAAATATTGAACTATTTACCACTTGGTGCAATGGACTATATTGTGTAAAAGGATTACACTTCCTTCAACTACAAGGTGCAAATTTAGTGATGTATGAAAAATCTAAACTCCGTGCTACTGGGTGCAATTGGACTGTAGTGATATATTACGGTATTACAGGAAACTAAACTCATTGCCACTGGGTTAGATTGGAAATTGTGAATACTAACGGCTCACACCTTAACTATTTCCTGTATGGACTTCATTACAGGAGTCTTCCCTACTACATGCTGCAATGGAATAGAACTACATGCTGGGATGGAATATGGTGATTTATTAACGGTATTACAGGAACTAGACCTACTCTACATGCTGGGATGGAATTTGGTGATTTACAGGAACTACCAACTCTACTTGCTGCAATGGACTATAGTGATTTAAAGGAACTACCAACTCTACTTGCTCCAATGGACTATAGTGATTTACAGGAACTACCAACTCTACTTGCTGCAATGGACTATTGTGATTTACAACTACCAACTCTACTTGCTCCAATGGACTATAGTGATATATTAACGGTATTACAGGAACTACACCTACTCTTCGTCGTTTTCTTCCTCGGATTCCTCCTGCTCCTTCAACTTCTCGATTCTGGCCTTGGCATTCTCGATGTTGGTCTTGGTCTGCTCCTCCTGCTTCTCCTCCAAAGCGTCCAAGGTCTCCTTCAAGATCTTGACGGTTTCAGGAACCTCATCCTCGCTAGGAGGGAAAGGAATGCTCAAGTCGCTCAAGGAAATGATGACTTCGGGGTCCACGGTGAACTTCTTGGCCTTGGACTTCTTGCCCTTCTTGCCCTTGGACGCCTTGGAGCCCACAATGAAGTCCTCCTGCTCCTTCTTGAGCACAACCATGTTGGTGGGCATCTCGATGGTTCTGATGTTGTGGGACTCGTTGAGCTTGGAGCCGTTGGCAGAAGCCGCCTTGGGGGCAGGCTTGACGTACGAGGGGTCGAAGTACAACAACAAGGTGTGAATGCTGTTGATCTCCTCGGTGAAGGCAGGGATCGAAGCGTCGGCCAACTGCTTGTCGGCAGCCTCCTTCAACGCGCGCTTCTTCTCCTCCACGCGCTTGGTCTTGAACTCCTCCTCTCTCTTCTTCAGCTCGTCGGCCATGGCCTGCTTGAACTTCTTGAACTGCTCGTCCAAGTCGGATCTCAACTTGGAGATCTGGTCGTACTTGGCCTGCTTGTCGGCTCTGATGGCGTCACGCTTGGCGTACAACTCCTGTCTCTTGGAGGTCACCGCCTTGTTGGAGGCGTTGATCTCGTCCAACTCCTTCTGGATCTTCTCGAACTCCTCCTGGATCTGCTTGTTCTGGAGCAGCGAGATCTTGGCCTTGAGCTCGGCAATCTTGGCCTTGTCGGCGTCAATGAGCGCCTGGATCTTCTGGACGCCCTCGAAGTCCTTTCTCAACTTGCGCAACGACGACATCTCCTTGACGTATCTGCGCTCGTCGGCCAACTTCAAGTCGCCGGCGTCCACCATCTTGTCCAAGGAGTTGATGCGCTGGTCGATTTCCTGCACGTTCTTGAAGGAGTGCTTGGAGGTCTGGGCCTGGATCTCGGCAATCTTCTTTTTCATCTGTTGGTCGACGGCCTTGATCTGGTCATTGATGCCGTTTCTCTCCTTCTTCAACGTGGACTGCTTGGAAACAATGGCGCTCAATTGCTTCTGCAACTCACTGCGCTTGGTCTGGACCTCGGGGGCCACCTGGTACTTCTTGACCTGGTTGCTAATCTCGGTGAACGTCAAGTCCAACTTCTTCAACTCGTCGCGAAGGCCGTTGATCTGCTTGTTGACGGCGGAGTCATCGGGACGCTTGATGAAGCGTCTGTTGGGGGTTCCGTTGGAGGAGGTGGCGGGGACTTCAGACATGATGGTGTAGGTGGAGTGAAAGTGGACGTTGACAAAAGTGCCAGCAAAGTGAAAAATTCTTCGGGCGTGCGCGGTAGAATTGGGTGCAAACGGGAGGGAGGGAAAGGAAGGAAGATAGAGAGGAAGGGAAGAGGAGGAGGAACGAAGAGAGTGAAGGTGTGTGATGGTATGAATGATACGATGGTTGTGGCGAAGTTTGGGCTTACTAGGGCGAAAATTGGTGGAGATACAGGGACCTTCTGCTGGTACATCTGATGAATGGAATAGAGCAGTAAAGAACAGAAACAGGCGAAAAGCGAGGATTGAAGCGAAGAGAGGTATAGAACGGAGCGAATGGGGGGATTCGGGCCTTTTCCAGTGTTGATTTGAGGATATGGCGCTGAGGATCGGGTTTTGGCTACTTACGCGTCATGGAAATCTATAGAATTAGGTGTCATTTTAGAAGAGATTGAGCTGTCATGAAAGACCCATACAGTTTTCTCATACTTCCATATAGATGCATTCCAGACGCCCACCAGAACCCTATAGATGTCTGTTCCAGAAGTCCATATATATTATATTATGGGATCTGAATCTACGGTATATTACTGTGATCTATTATTTCTTGATCCTTTGTTGCATTAGCCGAAATGGGCCGTTTCAGGCCCATCCGCCTATCTGGACCATCGTATCGTCTTAAACGAGATCGTGAAAATAAGAGCAAGACAGCGAATGGAATGGAAAGGGGCACAGAAACAGAAAAGATAGAGACATGGACTAGAATACGGAAAGTGCAATACAGCACGAAGGGGCCAGCATACTCAGAAAGAACGAGCCAGATCATGGTAACCTCATCCTGCATACAACCACACTCTCGTATAACCTCTAGACACATTGGCCCCCGATATCCGCCCCAAATGTAGCTCGACCCCGTATCCAATTACATGGCCCCCTTCTCTTCGTCTCCACCTTCTCTTTCCATCCCCTCTTTTACTATACACTTCCCGCCTTCCTCCCCATTCCCATCGTCTTGGGTAGTGTGTGCACACCTATACGAGAGGTGAAAAAATCACACCCAAAACACCACCTCCTCCAATCATTCCTCTTCCGATGTCCGACTACGCCAACCTTGTGGCCAGCCTTTCGGCCCACGACATCTTGCACAAGTGGGCCGTCACGCCCATGCACAAAATCTCCGGCATTCCCACCTCGGCCTCGTCCGAGGCCTTGGATGGAGACGAAGCCTTACACGGCCATGACTCCGAACAGATCAGGTTGATGGACGAATTATGCATAGTTTTGGACAACAACGACAAGCCCTTGGGCGCCGGCACCAAGAAGTTGTGCCACTTGTTGTCAAACATCAACGAGGGCTTGTTGCACCGGGCGTTCTCCGTGTTCCTCTTCAACGAGGACAACAAGTTGTTGTTGCAGCAGAGAGCCGACGAGAAAATCACCTTTCCCGGCATGTGGACCAACACCTGTTGCTCGCATCCCTTGTGCATACCCTCGGAGTTGGGTGTTTCCGAAGACCCGGCCGTCAAGTCCAACATCAACGAGTTGGCCACTGCCATTCTGGGGGCCAAGGTCGCTGCCCAAAGAAAGCTCGACCACGAGCTCGGCATCCCTGCTGCACACGCCCCACTTGCCGACTTCACATACTTGACCAGAATCCACTACAAGTCGGCCTCGGCCGACTCCACCCAATGGGGAGAGCACGAGATCGACTACATCTTGATCTTGAAGGCCAAGAACGACATCACCGTGGACGTCAACCCCAACGAGGTCAAGGACCACAAGTACGTGACGGCTGAGGAGTTGAAGGAGATGTTCAAGGACGAGAAGTTGGTGTTCACTCCGTGGTTTAAGTTGATCTGCGAGACGTTCTTGTTCAAGTGGTGGTCCAACTTGGACAACTTGGACCAGTTCAAGGACGACGAGATCCACCGCATGCTCTAGCGATAATAATGTACGATTAATCAGAATAGTAAGAGATAATAAGAGGAGGAGATAATTAGAAGAAGAGGAGATAAATAGCAAGAGATAATTCGAAGAGGAGGGGATAAATAGTAAGAGATAATTAGAAGAGGAGGAGAGTAGTAGCTGGTGTCTGACTAGTAGGAGGTATCATAATGGTAAATATAAAACAACCTGTCTCGAAAGCTTTAATCTGGGATAAAGTCTTCCATATTTTCTATTCCAAGGTCTGACTAATAAAAATATTAAAGAATAGGTCAGCACATGTTGGAAAATATACTTCAAAACTGATATCAATTATCTTCGAGGCCATGATATCGATAAATCCTCATATTAAAACAATTAATACCGTTATATACTCCCATAAAACCCACTAGTAGCATACATCCACATTCCAGAATTCCCACATTCCAAATTGCCAAATTCCCAAATTACAATGAGAAACATACACCATCAATCCATTCATTGAATTACATGTAACTCTCTCTAGAATCACCACTTAGTCCTATGTCTAATGATACTGATCTATTGTTCTATGGCTGCGAATTATTTGCACCTAAAACGGTGATCATCGAAGACAACAATGCAGCCTACTTGAAAAGGAGTCATCAGGGTGAATGAATAACAGAGATATATAATTAGAGACACGTATTGAAAGAGATAGCCGGAGAAAAATAGACACATATAACAGACATATTCCCATAACAGTCTTATTCAAATACTTAGTTGGTTCTCCTCTTTCCTGTTGGGTTGACTTCGCTTGACCCTGGAAACTCCGGGCGCTGTCCGAGTCAGCGCGGTGCGCGCACGACCGCACAATATAGCTCCACTATGAACCTCCTACAACTTTACCACCAATCTACACAACTTCTTCTTTCCATGAGACCCGCCAGTCCCTTTTTCCTCAAGGTTGCCGCCGGTGCAAGGTCCAGGACCGCGTTCTACCGCGGTATGGCCACCGAGGCAGCAAGCACGGCCCCAGAAGCCCCAGCCGCCGACTCCTCCAAGAAGACCCAAAGAAGACGGACCACCTTCTCCGACGCCATGAACAAGGGTCCTTCGTTCGAAGACTTCGTCAACGGAAAGGCCTCCGACATGTTGGACCCGTTGGAGGCCGCCAGACAGGACCCCAACGCGCGGTTGCCGCTGTGGTTGAAGGTGCCCATCCCCAAGGGCAAGTCATTCAAGGGGTTGAAGAACGACGTCCGGGAGTTGAAGTTGGCCACGGTTTGCGAGGAGGCCAAGTGCCCCAACATCGGCGAGTGCTGGGGCGGCAAGAAATCCGAGGCTACGGCCACCATCATGTTGTTGGGAGACACTTGTACCAGAGGATGCCGTTTTTGCAGCGTGAAGACCAACAGGGCCCCCGCCCCACCAGACCCCATGGAGCCCGAAAACACCGCCGAGGCCATCAGCAGATGGGGCTTGGGCTACGTGGTGTTGACCACCGTCGACCGTGACGATTTGGTCGACGGCGGAGCCCACCACTTGGCCGAAACCGTCCAGAAAATCAAGCAGAAGGCGCCCCAGATCTTGGTCGAGGTGTTGAGTGGAGATTTCCGCGGAGACTACGACATGGCCGAGGTGTTGGCCAAGTCCGGCTTGGACGTGTATGCCCACAACTTGGAGACCGTCGAAGACTTGACGCCACACATCAGAGACCGCAGGGCCACCTACCGCCAATCGTTGAACATCTTGAAGCGTGCCAAGGACGCCAAGCCCTCGTTGGTCACCAAGACCTCGCTCATGTTGGGATTCGGCGAGTCCGACCAACAGGTGTTACAGACACTCAAGGACTTGAGAGAAATCAACTGTGACGTCGTCACCTTCGGACAGTACATGCGTCCCACCAAGAGACACATGAAGGTGGTGGAGTACGTGACACCCGAGAAGTTCGACTACTGGAGAGACAAGGCCTTGGAAATGGGCTTCCTCTATGTTGCCAGTGGGCCCTTGGTGCGGTCTTCCTACAAGGCCGGCGAGGCGTTCATTGAGAATGTCATCAGAAAGAGAAGACACAACGTTGGTGAGGCGCCCAGATTGGCACAGGAAATCAACCCTGCCTTGTTCAACACTACCAAACTGATCAGAGAATGAGTGTTATCACTAGTGCATCCCCAATTTCACGACCACCCCCATGACCACAAATCAAACTAGACCACATTAGTGGTATCTAGAGATGGAATTAATTCAATCTAGCTTCAAGTTCCGAGAAGGCATTATAGATCCAGCCATTTCTGCTGGAATTTATACAACCATGGCAGGATCATCCAGGTAAGACCTCCAGCGTCAAGAGACGCCTCAATAAAGGTTTAGACTTACATAATACAACCTTGCTCTTCATTTGAGCAGCAATCATAATAAAGAACAACAGAAGATCAATGTAGAACGAGAATTCAGGAAGAATTTAAGAACAATTCGCAAAAAATCTGGATTATGACAAATTCAGCATACACATCAAAGTAGAAAGCCCCCCATTTCAAGTTCATTATTCATGAACATTAATTAGATCACCAATTCAGAGTAGACCAATATTTATCTCCAATTCAGGAAGTCACTAACTCATGAAGTACTGTGGTTAGATTTATAGTTAGGATAACGAAAATTATGAAAACGGTTATGATGATCACTTGAATTCAGGAACACCGTTTCAGAGTAAACTCTCCACAATTTCAATTTTAATAGAGGCTATCAACTCACAGTGTAATTCTCTCAATTATGGCAATTCATCAAGAATTGTTTACTCCTGACCCTCAATTTCATTCACCATCCTGATTCACCACTGTGCATGCGCAGGGTCCACCAAGGCCATGGTCTAGCCCCAGATGTTGCCACCACACAGGATTGTGATAGCAGTGAACTGAAACCAGACATTGTGAAACCTGATTCAAAACACGTCGAGCTCCATTGCCGAGACCAAACACACAAATGCGGCAAGAACACACCATATGCAACGACTGCTGATTACTGACACCTCACAATCACTCCACCAATCACCCACTAGGCCACCATAAATGTATGTACAGTCACCAACAAATATAGTCTCATATCAACAGTCTCACTAAACAGTCTCACTATCAACAGTTCACAGTGTTATCAACTCACTAATCAGCCCCATTAGTACAATAGCCTTCACCAAGCTCATCCCCAATCCATCCTTGTCAAACATGCTGTGGTGAAACGCCGTTATTGGCCATGGTCTGGACTATTGTCGTTTGCAGCCTTTGTGTCTCAAGCCACCTCATCGCCTCAACCCTCACGTATTAGTCTAGATAAAGCTACTGGTCACACTGCAGTTGCATATCCAGTTACTCGTGTCTTCACACCACCGCCCTCTATTGCCGTCCTATTCCATATTCCACTCCTATAGCAACAGTTCCACTAGTTGCTTGTCTTTTTGGTTGTTGTCTCAGTCGCGGTCGCGTTTTGCAGCAACCCCTTTCCACGTGACCCTCTACTCAAGCAGTAGACGCTCAAGACTCACACAACATCACACTCTCTTCTTCTAGCCACCATGGCCACCCACCTCCAGAAGAACGACAGTGAGGAGTCGTTGATCTCGCAATTCGAGACCACCCTCACTATCAGGCCGTCTTCAAACGAGGTCGAGGAAGACAACGACATCTCCATTGACCACACCGTTCTCCACAACTCCACTGTCAACTACACCCGCGATCAGAGCATCGTGGACATCGACGAGCTCGAGGAAAATGAGGTCCGTGACGAGCAGATCCCCCAGTTCAAGTCCCGCCGTCGCTACAGCCTTCAACCATCTGACAACCTCTCCAAGGACAAAGCATACAAGACCAAGATCGTCCACAAGGAACGGCCGGCACCTACCGCCAACAGGCCGGGTTCTCGATCCCCCACGCCCAAGTCGCCCAGCCCGGACCCCTACGACGCATACCGCCACGTTCTCGAGCCTTCCCCCCTCATTGACTACAAGCTCGCCCGCTACACCCGCACGTTCCACGAGTTCTTGAGCTCCAACCCCCACATCCAGAAGGAGTCGCCGCGCTTCGTGAAATCCACCGACAAGACCTTGATCTTGCTCCTGCCCTACTCCGCCGAACATGCGTTCGGCCGCAAGTGGGTCACCCGCTCGTACTTGTCCACCATCTTCGAGAGGCCCCAGCGTCTTCTCGCCGCGTGCATCGGCGTGTCCGCCGCCGTCACCATGTTTCCATTCTTCTACGAGGTCCAAAACTCCACCAAGCGCCTGTCGGCGTTGTCGCCCTACGTCATGCGCGTCCACGGCAAGAACTGGCCCAAGAAGTTGATCGAGCTCTGTCTCGAGTCCGCCGACAAGCTCCAAAACGACCACATCGAGGTGCCAGAGGACTGGAACACCGGCGACATCTACTTGACCCCCAAGACCATCAATGCCATCGAGGGCGTGCTCGGCACCATCGAGACGTCCATTGACTCGCTCTACGCCCAGGAGGAATTGAACCGCAACTTGGTGTTCGTCATGATCAGACCACCAGGACACCATTCGCACGCGTGCTTGCCCAGCGGGTTCTGTCTCTTGAACAACGTGCAAGTCGGAATAGAATATGCATTCGAGAAGTACCAGGTCACCCACTGTGCCATTCTCGACATCGACTTGCACCACGGAGACGGCAGTCAGGATATCTGCTGGGAGCGTGCTGGCTTCCAGGGCGACTACGGCCAGGAAGAGGAGGACGAGGTGGATCCAGTTGCCAGAGACGAGTATGGCAAGCGATTCGCCAAGTACCCCAAGGTGGGCTACTTCTCGTTGCACGACATCAAGTCGTACCCCACGGAGTTGGGGTACGCCACCAAGGAGAACATCAAGAATGCCTCCACGTGCATCATGGACCACGACTTGAACATTTGGAACGTTCACATTCAGGAATGGAAAAACGAAGACGAATTCTACAAGCATTATCAGACCAAGTACGTCCAGATCCTCAACCGGGCCAACCAGTTCTTGAACCAGTCGAAGAAGCAGTACGAACAGGAGTACCAGGAGTACGTGAGCAGCTTGGCCAAGTACAACAAGTACCTCCTCAAGCCGCATCTATACAACCAGCCCATCGAGAAGCCAGTTCAACCCCTCCCGTTCAAGCCGTTGATTGCCATATCCGCCGGGTTCGACGCCTCCGAGTACGAGAGCCCCCACATGCAGCGGCACGGCATCAACGTGCCCACGTCGTTCTACGCGACCTTCACCAAGGACGTGGTCAAGTTGGCCAAGATCCACACTGGCGGCAAGGTGGTGTCGTTCTTGGAGGGCGGGTACTCGGACGGTGCGTTGTCCACGGGGATCTTCTCGCATCTCATCGGGCTCAACAATGAGGACGAGCCGCTCTGGAACGACACCTGGGGCACGGAGCAGGTGATGAAGGAGCTCGTGAAGGGGTGCAAGAAGAACTGGGTGCCGTACAAGAAGCCGCAGAGCGACATCACGGTGTGGGCCAACGAGGTGATCAAGCTCGCGCGGTCCATGATGCCCAACGCCATCTTGCCGGCAAACTACATCTACCAGCAGACGGCGGTCGAGCCCGCCAAGCCAGCGAAGGCGCCGGAGGTGGACCCTGAGGACGAGCGCAAGATCCTCCGCCACACGCGGTCGTATTTCAAGAAGATCTCCAAGTAGGAGCCGAGCGCCTGGGCCTGAGCCCCAGCCCGTTCAATGCACTACCGCACCTCAACCGTACCTATTCTGCCACCCGGACCACTGTCACCACCACCACCACAACCAGGACCACCACACCACGGCGCCAGCACCAGCACTAAAGTCATGGGACCAGCCAGCAGCACCTGCAGCACCACCCCCACCCGCCGTGTCGTCCCACTCTATAGACCTAATCTCGCTTATGTAACCGTGTAGTAGCCCCATATTCCAAAGTCGTTCCCTCCTCAGTTACATACGCGTGCAAATTTCCACACGAGGCTACTACTACTCGTTACTCGCTACTCGTTACTCCCTACACTTCTCCACTACTCCACATTCACCCACGCTTTGCAGCCACTGCTCCCTACTGTCTTAACTACGTGCAACGTGTAACTGCCAACTGCCAACTGCCAACCGTCTAACTGCCCGTAACTGTTTGTGTGTTTCCTGACTGCGTGTTTCCTATACTCTTCCTGCTTCCTTCCCTCCTTCCTTCCTTCCTTCTTGTTTTTCTTCCTTGATTTCTGCCTGTGTCGTGCTGACGGTCATTATGGAAGCATACGAGCATACAAGGAGCCCCTGTCCCGACCCGTTGGCCAGACTGGCCGAAGCACCTCGGCTTCCTCGTCGTCCTGACGCCGTCGGCTATACTGAAGGCTTGAAGATCAACGTGAGCCTGGAGCCGGCGCCCATGCGCAACACTCAGGCGGTGCCGCCGTCGGACCCCCTGTTTAGCCGGGCCGGCCTTTCGGACGCAGAATACATCGAGCTCTTACTCTTTGAGATCAGGGAGCTCCGGGCACAACTCACCAGGAGCCCCCAGAAAGAGCACCATACAAAGCAATCCAACCAGAGGAACCGGTCCAATCTGTCTGTGCACTCGATTCAGAGGGATCCATCGATTCAGCCTGTTCAATCCAATCAGAATAATCAGAGGGATCCATCGATTCAGCCTGTTCAATCCAATCAGACTCTTCCGTCAAATCAGTCTGTTCATTCGAATCAGACTATTCCATCAAACCAGTCCAATCCATCTACTCATACTCTTCCTTCAAGTCTGACGATGCAATCGATCCACAGTGACCATTCCGTCCACAAGGGCCAGGCGGGCAATTCCCATCCAGCCAGTTCAACCCAATCGGTCCACTCCCATCCAGCCAGTTCAGACCAGTCGGTCCACTCCGCCCTGTCGATCCAGCCATCACACTCGATCCAGTCTGTCATTTCGGCCCAATCAGCCCAATCAGCTCAATCGATCCAATCAGCCATTTCTTCCCACTCAGCCCATACAACCCATACAAACCAATCAGTTCCACAATCTCATCCTTCCCCCACGGCTTCCGCTCATCCTTCTCCCTCGGCTTCCATCCATCCTTCTCATCCATCTCCCTCGGCTTCTCTCACAGCGCCCTCTCCCCACCAGCCCTTGTCCATCAAGATCCCTGCCAAGGACGAGGTCGAGATCCCCTTGCGTTCCGCCAGAAGAAGACGCAACTCGCCAGTTCCAGAACCGTCGTTGGCACTTGAACAACCCGAGCTCACACACTCCATCGAGACACTCACCCCCACGTCAGAAATCGACATCATGCCCCATCCCAACGTTCTGCCGGCCAACCATGCCCGGATCTTGGCTGCAGACCCCGATGGCCTTGAACCCAAACGCTCCATCCCCGTGGATCCGGCTTATGACCATTCCACCAATGCAGCCAACGACACCAGCTTCGTCAGCATGAAGAGCAGCACCTCGTTCGACATCAGCAGAACCAGGTCCAACCAGAGTGCCCACGAGGCCTCCGTCAGCAAGATCGGATACTCCTCCGCAAAGAACCACAGCACCAGCAGCTTCCTGTCATACAAGTCCAGAATAAAGTTGCCTGCTTCGCTCCAACTGCAGCAGGAAAAGCGGGAAAAGGACGCCAACGGCTCGCCCTCCAGCAGCTCTGCCTCCGACTTGCAATACTCCACCAAGTCGCCTATCCCCAACGACCAATTCCACGACCTGCACTCCATTGCCTCGTCTGCAATGGCAGGAAGATACGACACTCCACCTACCCAGGTGGCCTCGCAGTTCAGCAACACCGTGGCTTCTCCAACAGAGGAGAAGGTCCCATCCACTCCCGACGGATTCTCCCGTATGGCACCTGAGTTCAGAAGTGACGAAGTGTTGAAAACTCCAAACACGTACGGGCCCTCCGACTCGAGACCGGGCCTCCATACCAACGGCTCGTCTGCAACGGTCTCATCATCCTCCAAAGGAACTTTCCAGGTCCTCCTGACCCCCAATCAGGACGAAGACGACTCGATATTATTTATTAAACCCAAGGACTTCCAGACCATCCAGATCATTATCCAGAGCACCATCTCGCTTCCAACCAGCAATGGCAAGAAGCCAGAAGAGCCCAACATCACCATTGTCATCAAAGACAGAGAATCTTGGAAGGAGATGTGGAGAATCCGAAAAACGTATACCCAGCTTCTAGCGTTCGATAACGAGATCAGACCCATAGTCGAATACTTCGGCTTGCCTCCTCTTCCCGAAAAGTTATTGTTCTTATCTACCTCCCCCGGTAAAATTGAACAAAGAAGATCTGGCCTCCAAAACTATTTCAATACCCTCTTTGTGATGCCCCATATTCCCCACATGGTCTTGTTCAGGATTTGCAAGTACTTGTCTCTTGACTTCGTGAACCCGCTTGATGACTACAAGAGTGGAGCCTCAAAGGAAGGCTTTTTGGTCAGGAGATACAAGGGATTGGGTACCAGTTGGAAGGTCAGATGGTGTCAGGTGGACGGCCCATCCTTGGAAATCTACGAGGTTCCTGGAGGTCCATTAGTCGAACAAATCAAGTTGAAGAACTGCCAAATTGGAAGACAATCTCTGGATTCTGTTGCCGAAGAAAAGGGATATAGACATGCATTCTTGATCATGGAGTCGCAGAAGACAAAATTGTCGAGTTCTTATCCAAAGCACTTCTTCTGTGCTGAAACAGACGAAGAAAGAGATGAATGGGTTGACGTCTTGCTTGATTTCAACGAGACCGCTCACGGAGGCTCTGAAGTTGACACCGAGTCTCCATTAAGCAAACATGAATACCATGAAGACCCACCAATAGCTGACGATCCGATTGGAAGTCACGAAGAAGTGACCACTGAAGTTGCAAAGAAGACCAAGAAACGGTACTTCCCATTCAGAAGAAATGATGATTCCAGTAATGCGTCCAACGGACACGCAGGAATTACCACACAAACAGTTCCATATAACTCATCGGGCCACAATATCCCTACTGGATTGGGGACCCCTGTGACACCTTCTATGGGATCTGAAATGCAACAGTATCTTGACCAATTGAACTTGGATGACGGAGTCACCAAGTCCATATTTGGTAGAAAAGTCAAAGAAGTCTTTGCACTCTCCAATCACGAATACTATGGAATGCCAGTTCCTAGCATTGTGTTCAGATGCTTGGACTACTTGACCCGCACTGGGGCTATCTATGAGGAAGGAATCTTCAGACTCAGTGGCTCTGCTTCGACTATCAGGCACCTCAAGGATCAATTCAATTCCAATTTCGATATTGATTTGTTTGAATCGGCAGCCAAGCCTGACATGCACACGGTGGCAGGGTTGTTCAAAGCGTACTTGAGAGAATTGCCCAACCCTATCATGGGCACGCATGCGTACAACCATTTGAACCAGGTTATCTTGCAAAACGGTAAGACTCTTGCTCCATCCTCGCTTGCCATGATCTTCCGGGAGTACATGCACGAGAATTACGACCAGGTCCATTACAACATGTGCTTTGTAATATTCAGGTTCTTGAGGGAGATCATTGCCCAAAGCCAGAATAACAGGATGAACTTGAGAAATGTCTGCATTGTGTTTGTGCCCACGTTGAACATTTCCTTGGAGGTCTTGAGCACTTTCTTGGTGGATTATGAGTGTATTTTTGAAGGCAGACCGCCAATCGAGGATAATAAGCGGGAGGTGTTAGACTTGCACATTCCCAACTTTTGAAAGAGATGGACTTTTCCCAGGTATCCAGATTTCTTGAAAATTTAGTTGAACTTTGAGAGTATTTGAAAATTCTCTACTATTCAATAGACCAAACGGAGCCACGAGCATACTAGCATGTGAGCCATGAAGAGAATAGCTTGCCTTCCTCTGAACCACACACCGTTGACGATATTCAGCTTTTGGGTTTGGAGGAAGTCTTGTTGATTATAATCAATAAGGACCCTTAGATTCAGCTCTGAACGAGGAAGGACCCTTATATTTACATTGCGAATGTAGAGGTCCATAGGACTTTCATGCTCGCAATGCCGGATGTATAATAGTGTCAATGGATATACCAGTAACGTGATGTAGACAGCCCAGGTACAGTGGTTCAGGAATCTCAGGGAGAGGAATCATTCAATAATTAATTTAATCTGGGGAAAAAAGAACATTCAATGATGTTGAATCTGTCAAATCGGATCTTGCAAAGGAGGTAACCTTTTCTTTTCAATCACCATAAAGAAAGTTCAAAAGAGAAGGAAGTGAATATATATCAATAATTGTGAAGTATTGCCCGATTCATGGGGAATAGGGATATTATCAAAATGGCAATTTTCTAGAACTTTGCAAACAGGGGTAAAGTGGAACAAAGATAGCACCACTAATATGGACGCCTCAACTCTGGTCATAGCCAGATCAAGAACACTGCCCCTTGATGACCTTCCTGCCATGTTCTAATACTGATAGGACTACATGACCTGCACTGCCAGCTGCCGAATCGGGCACATGTGCCGTTATTGTATGCAGTGAGGCTTCCTTGCATTGTAAGTCAAAAGGCTACAAGAGGGGCCTGATCTGGTAGAAAATAAGGTGATAAAAATAATAATGAAAAATAATGCAGGTGATAAAAGATGATAGATGATGGAAGTGGAGTACAGAAGAGAAAGCATAAAAGTAGATAATGAAAGAATGAAAGGTGATAAGATAAAAGACGAAATGAAAGAATGAAAAGAATAAAGATGAAGCAAGATGTAAAGATGAAAGGACGAAATGAAAGAATGAAAGATGAAGCAAGATGTAAAGTAGATGAAATGAAAGAATGAAAGAATGAAAGATGATGCAAGATGAAAAGATGAAAGGACGAAATGAAAGAATGAAAGGTAATGCAAGATTTAGAGAAGTAGAAGTAAAGTAGACGAAGAGATGAAATGAAAAGAATGATAGATGAAGCATGATGAAGATAAGTGAAAGTAAAGTAGATGTAAAGTAGATGACGAGACTAAATGAAAAGAATGAAAGATCATAAATAGATAATAAAGTACATGAAAACTCGATGTAGAGACGATGTAGAGAAAATGATAAGAATGAAAGATCATAAATAGATAATGAAGTAGATGAAAACACAGTAAATAGATGATGACTTGGTATAGAATTACAGATAGTAGTAGAAAAGATACATGGATTCGAATTATTATTGTATGTATGCATAGATGTCCTGTCCTAGGTGATCTCAATAATTCACCTTTTTCATTTCCACAGCACGTCATTCATGTGATTCATCCACTCACCATCATCTCTTGTGCCTGAAACAGCCTCGCTGTTCTGCACAACGCCTCATCAGGGCCCCTATCCCGAGACCAACAACATTAGAGGACACAATAACAAGTACGAAAACTGGGACTAGGAGGTTAATTCCCGTGGTTCTCCAGGAATTAATGACCTGCAGCGGCCAACCCAACAAAAGCATCAGCCTCACATTGACCCAATTCTCAATTCTCTTCTTTCTGTGTGTTCTTTCTCGTTTCTCGTTTCTCTTTTCTCTTGTTCTTTTAGTCTTCTCTTCTATTGGATCTAATCTGCGCCTTCTACGTTTTGGGTGACCAGGCTAAGTGCAGAACGCCAAGATCCAGAATACGGGGCACGTGATGGCGGGGAGGTGGCAGTATATAAACTAGGATAGAACAGGGCTGTATAAATAGTCCAGTTCCTTTCCTTCCAGTCGAGAATTCTCATTCAAGAAACATTTATTCAAGAATCTTATTCAAGAATCTTCTTATTCAGAATCTTTCGCTAGCCTGAATCGTTCCTCACTTCTCCTTACTTCCAGAAATCCAGTATATTATTCTAAACATGTCAGCTAACGAGTTCTATAGTTCCGGCGAACAAGGCACCTACAACCCCCAGAACGGCAGCAGCAGCCACCAGCAACACCCCGCAAACAGCTACGGTCCAGGAGAAGGCCAGTACGACCAGCACCAGAGCCAGGATCACGAACAGGGCCAGGGCCAGGGCCAGACCCAGGACAGGAACCTCCTCACGTCCCTTGCCGGCAGCGCAGCAGGCTCGTACGCCGGCGGCAAGCTCTCCAAGAAGCACGGCACGCTAGGCAAGATTGGCGGCGCCGTGGTGGGCGCCTTGGCGTCCCACAAGGTCGAGAGCATGTCCCACGGTGGAGGCCACAACAACAACAACCACAACAGCAATCACGGCGGCAGCTTTGGCAGCAGCTTTGGTAACAGCTTTGGCGGCCACAACAACAACCATAATAGTCATGGAAGCAGCCATGGTGGTGGTTTGGGAGGCATCATAGGCAGTGCCTTGAGCGGCCACGGAAACAGCCACGGAAACAACCACAGCAGCAACCACGGTAGCAGCCACGGTGGCTTGGGTAGTCTCGTCGGCAGCGCTTTGAGCGGCCATGGAAACAGCCACGGCAACAACAACCACAACAACAACAACCACGGTAAACACAGCTCCACCCTCGACACCATCGGCGGCTTGTTGGGCGGCAAGAAGCGCCCGTTCTGAGCCGCTGGTCCCCCACACTCACCACTCGCACTCGCCGGTGGCCTTCTGGAATACATAGTCCCTTCCATTGATGTTCGCAACACCCTCCTTCAATGTAGACTTCCACTTGTTCTTGATTCTCTGCACCTTTTCGTACAAGCACAACATGATCTGGCCCTCCTGGTCGCCGTCCTCGTCGTCCAGCTTCTCACTCTCGAGGCCGTCGTCGAGGTCGGAGTTGATGTCGTCGGAGTCGTTGAAGATGCCCTCGTCGTCGTCGTCGTCGAGGGCGCCGTCGGCCTGTTTTATTTTGCCCGAGCGCAAGGACTCTATGATTCGGGGCGCATTGTCGGTGTAGACGGTCATTTCGAAGGTGCCGTCATTGTTGATCTTGAAGTCGTGATTAGAGTCTCCATCCACATTGATGTTAGACTGTCCCTCCTGCTTCATCTCAACGGTGCCATCGGCCTGATTGATCATGAAGCTGTCCACCTCCTTGAGATTCAGCATCTTCAAACCATCCGCCTTTTTATTCATCTCAACAGACCCGTCCGCCTGCTTGATGTTGGGCAACATCAAGCCGGTGCCGTGGTCGTCGTCGTCGCTCTGTATGTGCGGAAGCTCGAGCCCGATGCTGTTGGTACCTGTAACAACAGCGCTGTACGACAAGTCGGCGGCATTGCCCACGTTGGGCAACTCCAACCCGCTGGTGCCGCCCATGGAGTGCTCCAAGCCCGACGTCAACCCACTGCTCAAAGGAAGACCGGCAGCAGCCAAACCCCGGGCACGTGCGGCTAGACTGGTGGTGTCGTATGTCTCTTCTTCGTCCCACGAGAAGCGGGCCACCTGTGTTTGCGACAACTTCTCACACCATATACGCCGTAAGTCTTGCAATGTGGACTCGTCTATGCCGTTGTTTTCGAAGTCTTGTCTGGAGTCGGAGATGACCTCCTCGATGACGGTTTCGTAGAGCTTGATGGCTTCTCTGTTGGACATGGCGGGGCAGACGAACGACGGAAGAAGGAAGGATTATGGTGTTGTTGGTGGTGGTTTTGTTAGTGAGTTGAGGGTGCGGGTCACGTGCCACAGCACGTGACTTGCATCTACGTTTATTCAGTACCTACTACTTCTCCCCCTCTTGGGGCTGCCCTCCGCCGCCGCCCCCGGGTACTTGAGCTTGTGCACATGCGCAAACTCCGTGAGCTTGGCGTTCTCCTCGTGCGACCGCGCCAATTTGCGCTTCAACAGCTCGATTTCTCGCACCATGTTCTTCTTCTCACTGGTGCTGCTAGTCAATTCCTTCTCGTACTGGTCCCGCACCTCTCCGAGCTTGCGCGTGTGCTTCTCCGCGTACTGCTTGTGGAGGAAAGCCGCCACCTCGTCGATTTTCTTCACCAGCTCGCTTTCCTGGTGCTTGAGCTGGCTCTGGAGAAAGTCCACCTCTTTACGCAAGCCCTTGTCGAGGCCGGCCTCCTGCTCCAACTTGTCGATCTCGCTCTTGTACTGCGCAATCACGTCCTCGTAGTTCTTCTTTTTCTTCTCGATGGCCTCCACCAACTCGTTGAGTTTGGCCACATCCTCGTTGATAATAGACTCCTTCTCGTCGAGAGTGCGCTGCAACTCCTGGATCTGTACCGTCTGGGCCTCGCCCAGCTTCTCTGCCTCGAGCTCCGCAAGCTCCACCTGGCTTTCCAACTTCCGTTTCGCCAGTTTCAACTGCTCAACCTCATCCAACACATGAGTCAATTCCAACTTCACACTCGATACTTGCAGTTCGAGTTCCAATTCCCGCTTTTCCGAGGCCTTGACCAACTTCGACCGCTCGTCCTTGTAGTGAGCCGTCTTGTCTTCAAGCTCCTGAGCTTGTTGTTGTATCTTTTTCTCTAGACTCAGAATCTTGTCATTGGCAAGTTGCTCCAAGTTGTCCAACTCCTTCAAGAGCTCCTCTTGCTTGGTGTTGATGTCCTTGAGATTGGCGATTTCCGCAAGCAACTCCTTGTTGGTCTGCTCAAGCAGAACCACGGCCTTCAGCAATTGCTCCTTGTCTGCAAGAATGGACTCGGCCTTGTATGCGTTGTCGAGATTCGACGCCGTGAGCTCGCTGTTTTGACTGGCGAGTTCCTTGTTCAAAAGAACCAATTCGTCCTTCTGCACCAACGTGTCGTTTAATTTAGTCTTCAAATTGGTGATGATACTTTCCTTGATCTTGAAGTTCTTGGTGAGCGAAGCCAACTCGCGCTCGTTGTGCTTCAATTGGACCGAAATAAAGTCAAGATTGCGTTTCTGGACTTCAGTAACTTCTCTCAAGTCGTCGAAGTCTTGCTCTTTCTTACTTAAATTATTCATGGTTCCAGCCAATTCCTGTCTCAATTCGATAATTGCTTCTTCCTTGACTTTGAGCGATTCCCTGAGAGCATTGATCTTTTCCCGGTCTTCGTCTTGCATCTTATTCACCTGGTACATCGAGAACACTGGCTTGGAATTGGGCGACATAAGAAAATTGATGGTGGGCTCATCTCCGAGCTTGGAGTCTTCGAGTGCGTTCTCGTCGTCAATTTCAAGCTCTTCGGGGATCTGAGTGCTAGCAGTGAGGCTCTTGTCGTCCATTCGCTTGGCCATCATGTGCTTCAACGGACTGGTTGCGTCCTTCAAGTCGGACTTGTACATGTTGGTGGAGTCGTCATCAAACTCTGGATCGAGCCGAATGTTGTCGTTGATACGTATGTGCTGGTTGGTAGCAGGGCTCTTTGCTATGGGCTCGGTGGGCCTTCTGGGAGTGACTTCCTCGGAGTTGGAGTCGAGCTTGATGATCCGGTTGAATTGGGTGTTATTGTAGTTGGTGGACGTGTTAGGCATGAGGGTCTGCAGTATGGTGTTTTCTATTCTGCCGTAGTCTTCGGGATCGCTGTCGCTGTCGTTGTCGATGACGGTAGGAATGGCTGCTGTGACGGTCTCTAGTGCCGGAACTGGGGCTTGTAAATGGGGAGAAGATGCGTTTTTGACGGGAGAAGATTTAGCTGAGCTCAACTGGCCCACAAGGTCTTCTTTGTAGAACATCTCGTTGACCTGGACCAGGTGGTCGGAGGAGTTGATTACGTCGGCACTGGTGATGACTTTGGCGATTTTGCGGGCGGTGTTGGTGCGGCCCGTGCGGTTGCGCTTGATGGGCGAGCTGTTCTGGTCCTCGGACTCGTCGTCCTTGCCTGGCGAGAGGTTCAAGGGGTTGTTCTCCTTCTCTTCGGAACCGGCGTGGTTGAAGCGCGAATCGAGCCTGGCTTTGGAGCGTTTGATGCTCTCGAGGTTGAACTTCTTGCTATTGGCACGGGGGGACGTGAGGGGGTACTTGGGGTTAGGATTGGTCTCATCTAGGATGGCAAGGTCATCGCGAGAAGGCAGCACTGAAGGCAGCACTACCAACGGAGTGTCCACCAAAGACCGCCTTTGGGTAGCATGGATGGTGTTGCGTCGTTTGGAGCCGGAGGCAGCCGAGTGCTTTGCGCTTAATCCGTGAGGATGGACCACGATTTCCTTAGGGCTTTCTGGTCTTGCTCTTTTTGGAGCCCCAAGTTTTGGGGTCGTAGAAAGTGGCAATTTGACGGGAGAAAAGGTGTCGTTGTGAGAAGGATGGCGAGAGCCTTTTACTGGCGACGTCATGGTGTATATGATGGAGAGGAAGGCGATGGGGTGGCGATGGAGAAGACGTAAACAGGAAGAAGAGAAGTAAACATCAACATGAATTAAGAGTAGAGTGACGCGACGCGTTACGTGCAGGATGAGGAAGATGGAAGGAAAGGAAATAGAGGAAGAGGAAGAGGAAGAGGAAGAGGAAGAGGAAGAGGAAGAGGAAGAGGAAGAGGAGGGGCAGAAGAGGAGTAGATTGTAGAATGTGATTGAAATGGGATCATTTGTTGAAGGATGTAGGAGAGGTGAAATGGTGTGTCTGATTCTTGATGTGGAGTAGTGCGACTAAGTGAAGAGATAGTAGTGTTTAGGAAGTGCAATAGAATTGTGGTAGGGTACAGGATGGGGCTAAAGTTGTTTAAAAGCGTATTAGTAGGGTGATAATGTGCACTTAAGCCGTTGTACGGAATAGAGGCATTGAAAATGGTACTGATTAGTGGCACGGAATAGAGGGTTTTTGACTAGAGGTGCTGAAATTGGTACGAAATAGCGGTACTGAATAAAAGTGGCAGTTATTCAATATGAAGTTCACATACAGTGAGGTAATTGTAGATTGGACAAATGGAGGCAAAGTAGGCGAATATACGATGTAGGTGATGATAGGACAGTGCAATAGGTGTGTGGGG
This sequence comes from Suhomyces panamericanus, assembly GCA_030582475.1. Lineage (NCBI taxonomy): Eukaryota > Fungi > Ascomycota > Pichiomycetes > Serinales > Debaryomycetaceae > Suhomyces > Suhomyces panamericanus. The sequence continues at coordinate 129,282 of JAKTXI010000038.1, forward strand.
TTGGGAACTAGTACATGTCTGATATTGATGTACTCTTATGGTGGAAGCTCGGTGGTATCTCGTCCGAATTCAAGGACTAGAAAAGAATAGAGAAGAATTAGGTAAATTATTTATGGAGATTAGATTAGATTATTGGCAATAACCGAGGTAGATCCTCATAGAAAATGAGCTCATTGGTAGAAATAATCAGGCTTATATAGATTAATACGGGTGTATTCAAGTGACATTTGTGAAATCCGCAGATTCACCGAACCACTAGCTAGTACTAATAAATGCAGAACATGATAGAGAGGATAGACTGAATAGAGAGGATAGACTGAATAGAGAGGATAGACAGAATAGACATAAAAGACAGAATAGACATAATAGACAGAATAGACATAATAGACATAATAGACAGAATAGACCTAATAGACAGAACAGATTAACTAAACAGAATAGACAGAATAGACAGAATAGTCAGAATAGGCAGAATTGCCTAACTAAACAGATAGACGGACAGAGAAGTTATGCAGGGACTAGAATCTCACTAAAATAAAACTACCACCTTTCTCGAGATAAACTATTCTATTTATACTCAAATCTAGACGGATTTGAATCTCTCACACTACAATTACTCAATCCGTACGACAGCTCCTAACTTCATGCAATATCTTACTGTTACATCTCGAACGCGTTCTCTCGGCCAATGTCTCGGTCTATGCACCAAGTATAACTCGGTGAAAATCTGGAACAATAACCCACACAATAGCTAGGACAATAGCCTGCGCCATATCTCAGACTGCAATGTAATTGCCAATCTGTCACAACGAGGCGCGTGGCATTGTCACTGCCCATATTCATTCCCGACCATTTGATCCAAAGTGATGTCATTGTATTGATACTTGAGACTCAGCATTCTGGGTGACCCCGCTTTGTCGACGCGTATAGCCCAATGCCGAGACCTGCCTTAAATTGTCCACCGGTTTGGTGGACATAGAGACTTACATTTCGTGGTAGTTTGACGACGGAATTATATGGAACCTGTTGTATCAGAAGGAGGTGGCTGAAACCGTAAGATGGTTGAATCTGGTCGCATCACAAGACGGTCAACGTAGAAGTTCGGAAATGTTTCAAAATGGCCCAAGACCATCAGGATACGCAATTACCCCTTCAATTGGACCCTTTGTTGAGACTCGGCCCATTTCTGTCTAGTACCTGAAAGACGCGTCGTGAAAAATTTGGACATTCTAACGCGGAACCATCCAAGACATTGCGAGAAAAGAAGCAACATTTAGGCCCGAGTGGACCCGAGTCGGGCCTATAGCAAGCAATCAGCAAGCTTGTGAGCGTGGGCGTCAATATGCCTAAGATTTAGTGAAGTATGCACCGCGGTTTCGAGATTTAGGTGGGGGTCTGTGTTTGTTTTGCTTCTGATCTGTGTTTGCATCTGGACGCGGTTGCATCTAAAAATATGAGTCCCTGTCAGGAATGAAGAGAAAACTTTGACACTGGCCCTCGGGTGGAGCCAACAGAATCAGACATGTAGATGTATGTATGGATGCAGCAGTTCCGAAGAAGGGAAAAATTGAATTGTTTCAAATAATTTCTACTAGATTAGTCGTAGTAAGGTGCTAACCTTGAAGCTGGGGTTGCAGCCATTGTGTCTACATTGAGTCAACAAACATAAGATATACCCAAAACCGTTATTTAAAGAAATCTCGACAAGAAACCGTTGAGTCTCTTGCCAAGAGAGGAGGCCTCAGTGGAGGTGGTGACAATGGCCACTGGGGCGGGGGCAGCAGCAGCTGAGTACACGGTACCATTGCTGTACGCAGGGAGAGTAGAGTTCAAGGAGGCGGAGGAGGTGGGGACAGCGGCCTTGGCGCCAGTCGACTCAGCAGCCACGGTGGCGCTAGTCGAGCGGGACTTGGGGATGGCGGTGGTGGTGGTGAACGAGCCGGTGGAGGTGACCAGGACCCAGGTGGTGATGGTGGTGGTGAGGTCAGAGTAGGTGAGCGCGGCGGTCACGGGGTATGAGGTGGTCTGGGTCGAGTAGAAGGTGATGGTGGAGGTGACGTCTTCGTCGTCGTCTTGCTTGGCGCCGGCGGCGGCAGCCTTGGAGGAGGGAGTAGCGGTCACGGTGACGGTCACAGTGGAGGGAACGCACTGGTTGTCGCCGGACTTGGCGGCCTTGGCGTTGGCGGCCACGTCGCTGGGGGTGATGGTGAGGGTGGCGTCACTGGTGATGGTGACGACCGAGGTGATGGTGGAGGTGGTGGTGGCCAGGCCGGCGGCCACGGCCTTCTGCTGACCCGAAGGCGCGGGAGCAGGAGCAGAGGCGGCGGGAGCAGGAGCAGAGGCGGCAGGAGCAGGAGCTTTGCCAGAAGGAGCAGTAGCAGCGGCAGCGGCAGCAGCAGCAACAGACGAGGAGGAAGAGACCACCGAGGCGACGGACTTGGCCGACGAGATGGCCGAAGTGGCGGTGGCTGCGAAAGTGGCGGTAGAGCTGCCGATGGTCACGGTCACGTACTGGTCAATGGTGATGGTGGAGTCCTGTTCTGAGGTCAGCTCAGCGGCCACAGTGGTGGCAGCCTCCGGCAAGTCGGTGATGATGGAGGGCGAAGGCGCCGAGATGTAGGGCCCGGTGGAGGCGTCCATGAGGGTGGTGGTCTCGAAGGGCGCAGTGTCATTGTTGTATCTCTTGTAGGGAATGGCGCAGACGGCGGACGCCATGAAGGCAACGGCGGTGGCAGAGGTGAAACGCATCGGAGTGGATCTGGAGAAGGAGCTGCAAAAAGGTGTAAGGAACGGACGCGATTAGGATACGCTGGAACAGGCTCGGACTCGAAAGGAAGGACGAAGGCGAAGCGAAGGAAGAACTCGACTGAAGTGAAGATACAGAACGGAAAAGGTGGGTGCAAGCGGAGCTATATAGTGGAGGAGGAGAGGAGGGGTGCAAGGGCGCGTGTTGCAGCTGCAAATGTAAACACCCCCTTGGTGGTGGCAGGGACGCGCAGAAGCGAGGCGCGGTGAAACAAGCGGCACGTGACCCTGCATGGAAGGCTGCTGGGTGCTGCGGGCAGTGCCAACGGCGGGCGTGCAGGCACCGCGGGTGTGCGCCTATCAAAAGCACCGGCTTTTCCTGCCTCCGGCGTTTGCTCCCCAGTGCCCGGCGCTTATGCACCTAATAACCCCAATGGGCCAAACTGTCACTCGGGATTGCTTCCGCTTTGGGAATAACCGCTTCACGGAGTAAGCAGGGTTTAAGGTCTCTCCATTTTTACAACTTCATACCACTATTCTTTCTTACCACTGTTCTTTCTGACTTGAAAACAGGGAGAAACTGCAACTACTCATTTGACACCATCCAATTGATCAAGTCAACCAATTGACCCTTCCAATTGACCTTCTATTGATTGATTGATTCGATCATCATGCAAGGCCTTCCTTTACTGGACTTCACCAGTCCCAACAAGTCACGCCGCCAACAGCTCGCTGTGACTGGCGGCAGTGTATTGGCTGCTGTGGTAGCCATCTGGATTCTTATCCACCTCTCTTTATGGGACTACTTCCGCTTGGTGGCGGCTCCTGTTAACACCAACATTTGTCCTATTCATGAGCGGTTAGCTCCTCCTTCTTTCCACGCCGACAACTCGACCGTTCTTTCCATTCTTCACGACAAGCACTACCGTGCTGCCAGTCTCAAGCGTCTCCAGGGCGCCATTCAGATCGACACCTCCATTACCGACAACCTTCCCTCTCCTGACAAGTCTCCTGAGACTTGGGAAAAGTTCACCAAGATCCACAACTACCTCCGCAAGACCTTCCCATTGATCTATGCCAATCTCGACGTACAGACCGTCAACACCTACGGTCTCGTGTACTACTGGAAAGGTTCCAGCGACCTCAAGCCAGTTTTGTTGACTGCTCATCTCGACACGGTTCCCGTCCAACAGGACACCCTTGGCGACTGGACCTACCCACCCTTGGAGGGCCACTACGACGGCAAGTACATCTACGGCCGCGGTACTTCCGACTGCAAGAACTCGTTGGTGGCCATTTTGGAGTCGATCGAGTTGCTCTTGAAGAACGACTACAAGCCCCAGAGACCCGTCCTCGTGGCGTTTGGCTTCGACGAGGAGGCCAATGGCATCCACGGCGCCAGCACCATCGGCACCTACCTTGAGAAGCGCTTCGGCAAGAACTCGGTGTACGCCATCATCGACGAAGGACCCGGTTTGCTCAAGGACCCTCTTACCGACACCATTGTGGCTGCACCAGCGGTTATCGAAAAGGGATACGCTGACATCGAGATCCAGGTCCGTACCAAGGGCGGCCACTCGTCCATGCCCCCTCCCCACACCTCCATCGGTATTCTTGGTGAAATTGCCTACATCATCGAAAACGACCCATTCGAGCCAGTTCTTACCGAAAAGAACCCCATCTTGAACTACTTGCAATGCATGGCGGTTCACGACCCCAAGAAGCAGGTGGGCAGAATGGTCAAGAGAACCATTCTCCAGGCCGCCTACAACAAGGTGGCCAACTCCAAGTTGGTGAAGTTCCTCGATTCCCAGCCTCTCGTGCGTTCCAACATTCGTACCACCCAGGCCATTGACATTGTGCGTGGAGGAGAAAAGGCCAACGCTTTGCCTGAGTTCGGCTCGCTTGTGGTCAATCACCGTATTGCCGTGGAGTCCAGCGTTGAGGAGCTCTACCAGCGTCTTGGCCAGAGAGCCATCAAGGCCGGCAAGAAGCACAACTTGAAGGTGGACGCCTTTGGCGAGACCATCTATGAGCCCGAATCGCCTGCTGGAACCATTGTGTTGGCGGACTTTTCTCCCACTTTGGGCACCTCGCCTTTGACCTCGGTCGAAACCAACGTCTTCAAGTACTTGGCTGGCTCCATCAGACACGTGTTTGAGCAGCTTGTGTTCCCCGAGTACCCCTATCCTATTATCACTGCTCCTACCGTGATGACCGGCAACACCGACACCAAGCACTACTGGAACTTGACCTCCAACATCATCAGGGTGTCGCCTTTCTTCTACAACATGTTGGAGAACAACATCCACAGTGTGGACGAGAAGTTGATTTTTGACAACCACTTGGAGTTGCACGCGTGGTACTACGAGTATATCCAGGCCATTGACACGCCAGATGCCGATTAGGGGCAATGGATTACTCCAGGAATTTGCACCCAAGATGCCAACTAGGTTCATTTTCGGGAATTGGAATTTGCACCCATGATGCGACCCCGTGGTCCATTCCCCATTGGGTCGTTATTTCCGTGTAACTTCCAGATGCCGGCCAGTCCATCCCTATCGGGAATGCAATGGCCGTGATTACTGTCAGTACATCCTTGATGTCCCATTCCCCAAGTGGAATGGTACGCCCGGGCTCTTACTTTACTAAAATGCGTATGAAAATAAATGTGTTTATGTCATTTCGTTTAATTCATTTAGCTTGAAAATATTTACCAATTGGGCGACCCAGTCGCCGCAAATTGAAGGTACAGTCAAAAAGGGACAAGGCGACATGCCATTGAAATTGCCGCCTTCCGCCTCAACAATAAAGCCAAGACGAATATGCGCCCTGAAACACCACTAGTGCCTCGTATTTGGATCAATGCCGAAGTAAAAATAGATATGTCAAGTGTGCGAATGTAATTAAAGGGTGTTTCATAAAGACAGGGTTCATGCATACAGTTTCATGAACACAAGGTTTTGTACTCTAATCAACTTAGTTGTATGAGATGTCCGGATTAATTTGAGGATAAGAATTTTGGTTTCTTCAGGTGAAAATTGATCAAGAAATTAAGTTAAATTCATTGCAATATGAGTAATGATAAATGAGCTACATACCTGTTTGGATGTTTCAATCACTTTAAGGACGCCGAATTTGCAATCCCTTTTGAAAGTTTCACACATCTGGGTGCAATTTTAGGAAAAGGAGTAGCCTGAATCATTCATCTAGTTTCAATAATTGGAATGGAGGCATTTGCATTCCAAATTGAACTGATTCGCATCTGGAATCGATATCATGATACATATCAACCCCTTATAAATGTTTCACGGACTATCTAGAGCAATTTTAGAAGAGCTACAGGAAGCTACATACCACTGTGAATGTATGGATGAATCTAGGTGTGAATGTAGTGCTATCTAGACTAAATGTATTGTTTCAAAGTTTGACGAGAAATATGAGAATGAAAGAATGTCTTTTAGTCGATATTTCTGCTAAGAACTGTCAACAATGATATTTTCGATTTCACAGCATTCATTCTTCTTTCTGTCAATATTTCAAAGGAGAATCTTTCGATTTGATGCCCCTGTAAATTGTGGCTGGGTTGATGAGGCTGATAAATAAGCTTTTTTTTTCATTTCTTCCTAGAAGACGGATGATTTTGGAAACAGACGATTTTGAAGTAGCAAATATGGACTAGAAAGTATCAAATGTTGAGGAATTAGTCCTCTGAAACATTTCGCTGATGACACATAATTTCGGATCAATTCAACAGGAATTATTGCATTGAAACAATATTTCATTCTTCCGAATCTAAGTGGAATTAAGTTTATTGAAGGATTCACGTGTTTTATTGAAAATGGCAACACCGAAGCAATTGCACCAATTCGATTCCATGAAATGACGATTTCTCAATAAATTTCTTAATAAAAAATTCCCTACTTTCATCAGATATAACTAGAATTATCCATTATTATCAGAGTATCAGAGTGAATATGCCATCATGCTGTTCTGAGAGGCACAATCAATAATTAAACCAAATCCATCCATATCAAAAGAGAATTTGGATTTTTCCCACTTCAGAGTATATCATCAATGTCATCCGAATAATTTCTTTGTTGTGTCCAACTAAAACCATTCATTAATTTTAACTCTATTCATGACTCTATTCATAACTCCATTAATGATACCATAACTCTATTAATCTTAATTCCATTAATTATAAGTACAATAATAACTCCATTAATTCCTCTCATTAATGATAACTCCAATAATTCTATCTCCATTAAGGTTAACTCTATTCATATCTCCATTAATGTTAATTCATTAATCATGACTCCAATCATAACTCCATAGATCATTACTCCAGTGTTCCTCTCATTCCAGAGTTTCTCTCATTAATTCTCTAGTTCTTTCGAATTATCTATTAGCTCGTAATTTTCACCATTATCTCACACTGATGAAATCACTACGCCTGTAAATTCAACCCACTCTGTTCTCTTTCCACCTTCTTTTCTCCTCTCTGGTCATCCACTTCTCCAATAATTAATCGCGTAGTCTGCTCCCCACCAACCATCCCACTCCATACCTCTCCTGTCTACTCCGTTTTCTCTATTGTTTATTACTAAAATACAGAATACCTCAGGTATTGCCAGCCAGGGTGCACCGCACTGGCTGCATGCCACAACCTCAAGAAACCACCAGCTTGGTTGAGACCAAACCCCTCACGTCCTAGCTGATCTCCTTCTTTTCCAATGGGTTGTATCTCAAGAACTTCTCGATCAAGTCGACGTGCGTCAACACCATTCTTCTGCAGCAGTAGCGCTGCAACTTCAAGGCGTCCAAGGCGTCACCCTCGGTCATGGACTCGTCCTGCAACAACTCCAAGTAGGCCTCCCACTTGTCACCCACGACCTTGCCACACGAGAAACAACGGATAGGAATAATCATGTTGGTAATGTTGAAGAAGAAAGACAAACTTTTTGCGATGAAGTGGCCACGGTCACGTGCAGTGGAGCACGTGCCCATATGCACGTGACCCACCCATCTCATCTTGAAAAGTTTTGGCTCTATCCATCTCCACTAACCATGAGCGGATCCACGGACTGGACTACTTCCTTGGTGTCTGGAGGCAAGCCCGCCTTCCTTCCCCACTCGCAGGCCGCAGCTACCGTGTTTTCTTCCGACGGCCGCTACTGCATTGTCCTTTTATCCCACCAACTTCGCGTCTACTTCATCTCAACTCGCCAATGCATCAGGGCCATAGAGGTGGATGCTGCCGACGTGGTGGACATGCGGCTCGATTCTGCGTGTCCCCAGCAGGTGCTCCTCTTCCGGAGCTACGGAGAAGTGGTGATGGTCAACTGGAAAGACAAGATTCCCTCCCCTGTTGTGGGCAAGCTCGACCTCGAGATCGATGCCCCCATTGTCAGCGTGATCAAGATCACCGCCGATGCGTTTTTCACCGTTAATGGCAAGACCAGCAAGAAGGCGTCCGCCCACACCCGCAGCATCTACAAAATCGACCGCAACTCGTTGGAAACCACGCCGTTGAAGGAGGTGGAGCTCACCACCAAATACTGCATTTCCTTGGACGGATCCAAGATCGCCTTCACCACCGAGGAGCACGAAATCGTGCTCATCAACTTCGAGGTGGTGGACTCCGACTCGTCCTCGCTTTCGTCCGTCAACTTGACCACCGAGCGCATCAAGTTTCCCTACAAGTACCCGGTGACTGCCATGGCCGTTTCCGATGACTCTGTCATTGCCCTCGGTACTTCCAGCGGCACCATCCAGATCTTGTACGGCGGCTTGGTCGTGGACAAGCCCCAGCGTCTCTTCAAGTGGCACAACGACCAGGTCAAGGCCTTGCTGTTCAGTGCAGACAACGCCTACTTATTGTCCGGTGGTTTGGAGAAGGTGTTGGTTTTCTGGCAATTGGAGACGGAAAAGACCCAGTTCTTGCCCAGATTGAACGGTGTGATAGACAAAATCGCCATTGACTTGGCCAGACCCGACTACTACCAATTGCTCTTGAACGTGGCCGGAGGCGAAGACGAGAGCGAAAACACCTACGAGGTGTTGGTCTTGTCTGCCGTCGACTTGGTCTCGAGACTTTCCGTCAACAGCATCAGGCCAAAGTTCTCCAATTCCTTGAAAACCACCTTGCCCAAGACCAAGAAGAAATATGCCAAAAGCCAGTTCGACGTCACAAAGCTCAGATACGACTACTCCTGTTCGTTCGAGGTGCATCCCAAAACCAAGAACTTGTACTTCCCCAACTCGTCCATCATTCAGTCCTACGACTTGGTCAAGAACGAGCAGAGTTTCATCCAAAATGCCACTTCCACGGTTTCCACCGGTAAAGTCAAGGCAGAGACCAAATTGGCCGACCCAGAAGTCAGCGTCGTCAGCTTCACCAACGAAGGTGACTGGATGTGCACTTTTGACAGCATGTTGACCTCGGACTTCGACAACTTGTTATCCAAAGGCGATAAACAATATGCGTTGAAATTCTGGAAATACGTGGACTCCAAAAACCCTGCAGCCCCCAAGAATTCCACCAGTGGAAGCTGGGAATTGGCCACCAAAATCATCGACCCACACGGCTCCAACCCCATCATTGCCATTCTTCCTTCTCCAGTGTCATATTTCAATGGACAAGCATTTGTGACAGTGGATAATAAGGGCTCCACCAGATTGTGGAGACCCAAAAGCACCAAAGAATTCACGGCAAAGGCAGAGAGACTGACCCAGACCTCTTGGACCTTGAGAAAATCCAGACTTGGAGGCTCGTTGTCTTCTAATTCTGTCGATGTGTGCTGGTCAGAAGACGGCTCTTTAATTGTGGTGGGCCACGAGTCCTCCATTACCGTCATCAACGTACAGACTTTCGAGCCTGTACCCTTCAATATTCCTGCCCTTTCCGGCTCGCCAATCAGATCGTTATCGATCTTGAACAACAACCTCGTTGTTTTATCCAAAAACAGACTCTGTACCTTCAACGTGTTGAGTGGCAAGATGAACGAGTTGTACGCTAAGGTCAACACCACCAGTGGAGGCAAGAACTTGATTGCAGTGGACCAGATCAACAAGTACATTTGCGTTGCCTTGAACTATTACGACATAGAATCGGAGTTTTCCATTAAATCGAAAATTCTCATTTTCAAGCCCGACCAAATCAAACCAGTTTACTCCTTCGTGCACAACCAGGGCATTGCATCAGTTAGACACTTCAATGCCTCCTTCATCTTCGTCGACTTGAACTCCAGAGTTGGTATTGTTCGGTCATCTAATGTGACTGAAACCGAAGACGAAACCTTCGACTTGACTGCAGACATGAACAACATGTTGATCAACGCGCAGGCCACAGCAGATGTGATAAGTAATAGAAACGTGCAAGTCCAATTCGGAGGAGTCAACGGTCATAAAGAAAAGTTGGACGATTACGAGTTTTCCAGAACTCTTGATCTCAACACCTTCCAACCTATCTTCGAGAACGTGGAAGGAATTCAAATTGAGACCTTATTTGATAGAATTATTAAGGTTATTAAGTGAACAAATCATGCACAATTTGGCAAGAGGCATTATTGAGTTGCATACAATGTACCATACGAAGAAAACCATCAGTGGTTTCTTCAATAAATATCAATAGAAATTCAAAATTATGCTAACGTAGACAATAAATTATGTTAACGTACTCATTAAATTATACCTACGTTGTCCATTCAAATTATAATCTACGTAGTATTTCGATTATACTCGTCGTCGAAGTATTCCGATTTATTCTCTACAAACCTCAAATTATACCCTACATGTATTTCAAATGTTGAGTCATTATTCACAAGATAGATTAGATTTATACAAGAATGTTCATATCGTTACGATCCCCAACTGAAGATCGATTTGTTGGAAAAGTCTTCCCCAGATTTATTCACCTTAGTGCGTTGAATAGCAAGAACACCTTCGATTTTGGATAAAGCATTTTCCAAGAGGTCCTTTCTTTCTTGTAATTCAATGTGCTTTTTGATCTTGGGGTCTTCCTTAGCAAATCTCTCGATATCTTCCTTACTCAAGTTGTTGAAGAACTTGATATCTAGTTCTCTTGGGAAATTGTAGTAGAAATCACTCAAAAGCTCGACATTCAAGAACAACACTGAAGTGGCAGATATCTTAGAAGCCACTGCATCCAAGAATATTTCTGGACACTGATATTTGTTCTCCTTCTTCTTACACTTCTTAGAATTCTTAATGAACAGATATCTCATCTTCAACAAGGAAATTCTTTCCTTCAAGAAGAGCGCGTCTTGTCCCTTTTGAATTAGTTGAGGAGAGAAACCAAAGGCTTCTTTAGAATTTATGTCGACTTCGGCCTTCTGGCTGTTCAATTTCTCCAAGTATGTCATGACCTGTTGCAACTTTCTGCCACCAACCAGCTTCTTGAGAGCATTGAAAACATCATCGGCTTGTCTCAATTCTTCCTTGAGGAGATTGACAGCATTCTCCTTACTGGATTGCCACTCTCTATCCTCGATTTCAATTTCGTACTTGTAAGGCTTGATACAGTTTTCCACCTGGTCTGCCGTAGAGTAGTACTTGGATCCTAACACAGACTTGGCAGCATCCGTGACAGCTGCCTTTGCCATGGGGTGGTTTCTCAATTGGGTGATATCAACTAGATTTTCCACCTCACTGACCAATGCATTTGTGATTAAGCTCGTAGACAAACGGCCCACACCTAACTTTGTTAAGGAACTGGTGGTCAAGTCCAATTTCTTGTGCCAGTAGATGTCGTTGTCAATATTCGAAATTTGAGACAACTCTCTCAAGTCTGGTTCAATGATCGTATTTGATTGCTTCAAGCTGAAAGGTTTATTCCAGTATCTTTCAGCCAACAAATTCAACACCTTCTGGTCCAATTCGTTCTTGAGCAATGATTTCAACTCGGCTCTGGAAAAGTTGTGGCTCAATTCCTTAGTTGCCAATTTCAATGCATCGATGTTGTTTGCAAGATACATCTGAGGGGTCAATGGTCTATCGTTGAATTCCACTTTGAATTGGTAGGAAGTTTCCTCCAATTCTTGCTGTATAGCAAAGTGTGTAGGCCTCAAGGAGGAAGCCATGGACTTCTCAAGCACCTTCATCAATTTCTTCTTCAAATTTCTGGTTCCCGTGGTTGTGCCAGTAAATTCTTCCTTGTGCTCCTTGAAGAAGTTGAACTCGAAGTTTTGCTGAGCGACAAATGCCTGGTAGCCAGTGATGGTCTTTCTGGAGAACAAACTGGAACCCTGCTTGCCTGATGCAGGGGCTTTGGTGATGACACCAACGTAACCCATTTTGAGCGGGTATTTTCTGTTGGTGAGAATGGCAGTTGCTTGTTCTGGCTGGACCAAATCGACTTTGGTGACCACACCAATTGTCCGTTCGCCCCTTGGATCGGCTAATCTTGAAGCCCTCAATGCGGCGGAGTTGGCGAGATCCACATCGGCCGCTGAAATGGCCAAAATAATATTGGGAGCCTCGAGGTATCTATTACACAATTGTCTGATCTTCTGCTTCAATTCGGTGGGCTGGTCTGCAGCCTCGACCTGGATGTAACCGGGTAAGTCCACGAGTGACAAGTCGGGCACTCTGGGTGACCGCACGGTGATCTGGATGGGGTCGTTGGAGATGCACTCGTGCTCCGGGACTGCCATGTTCAAATCGAACAAGATCTTCTGTACCTGGGTGAAATCGGTGAGGTTGTGCATTTTCAAGGCGGGAAACTCGGCCACATCGGCAGCCGCATCAGGGGTGTTGATCAAGGTCAATTCTATGGGTCTTCTGGTGACCATATTGGAGCCCTTGGGCAAGAATTCTTGGCCCACAATGGCCTCCAACACTGAGGACTTTCCGCTAGATTGCGAGCCGATCACCACGATCGAGGGGAGCCGGATGGTGTCGTGGTCGATGCTGGAAAGCAAGTTTCTGATCTCGATCATCTGTCTGGTCAAATTCATCATTTCGTCGTCGGTCTCGTCGGACTCCAAGTCGTCGTCCTCGTCATCTATTAAGGTCTCGTCATCATCCTCGTCATCTTCAACGTCAGAATCCTCCTCTTCTTCTGGCGATAAGCCCACGGCGGCAGCCGTGGCGCCCATGGCGGTGGCCACGTCTCCATTGCCACCTCCGCCTCCGTCGTTGCCATTGGCACCTTCTGACCCACTTCCGGCCATTCCTTTGAGGAAGTCGCCCGACTTGTCGAAAAGTCCATCGGTGAAGTCCTTCAATGCGCTCAACTTGTCGCTGGTGTAGGAAGACGCCTGGTCCACTTTGTAGGCCACATACGAGCCGCCGGCAGCAAAGGTGCCGCCAACATAGGCGGGGATCTTGGTGGCTCTGGCAAGGATCTTGATGAAGCCGAGGTTTCTGTGCAATTCAAGCCGAGTATTCATGGAAAGGGCCCGAGTTGGAGGGCGTGTTGTTCTGGAAGGACACAACACAGAGAACTCCTTGGAGAGCCCCAACGCCGGTATTGTGGCCGATCTGGGCACAAACACGTGGCCCTGACCGAGACGGGGATGTATACTTCGTCCCAATCGAGCTATGGAGACTCTCATGGCAGAAAGAAGGGGTGATGATAGATCTGTAAATATTGGTATTGTATGATGATATAGTGGCAAGGTGTGTATATAGGAAAAAAGAGGGTGATGTAGAGAGTTGGAGTAGTGGGTGTATATGGGGAAGAGGGGGGGGCAATGGGGAGAATAGGGATGGAATATGAAGGAGAAGTATGGGATTAGTTGGCTTGTCAAGTTTGGTGCAGATTGAGATGGTGGAATAGGGGAATTGACGAAGGTTAATATTAATCGTTTAGATTAAGGGCAAAAAATATGCCCCTTGCCAGAATTGAACTAGCGACCTTTGCATTACAAGTGCAACGCTCTACCACTAAGCTAAAAGGGCACTTCATGCACAAGTGTGCCAAAAGTGCTATCTAAAGCACGTTTTTGGAGATAGTTTTCAGATATTGAAATTTGGTCTGGAGAGGACAGAAGTAGCCCAAATTGTCTTTTAAGAAGTGGGTCAACCTTTAACCCAGGTTAAAAGACATTGGAAAATTCTTGAAGCGCTCGGGTACCAGGAAGCACAGATACTGAATATTTTGAAAATCGAGCTGTGTTGTCCATAGGTATTGAAAATACACAGTTGACGTGAAACGAGATAGCAGAGTGAATGAACCGGCCCGAAATATAGCGCTACCGGTGTTTTATGCTGAAAATCTCGTTCCACTGGTATTTCTCTTCATCTTCGAGTATTTTCCACCCAAAGCTTCGTGCGACCAGAAACCCCACTCTATCTACATACAATACCCCGACTGTAGCCAGAGCAATCAATTCCAATATGTTTAGCTCTTTCCACAGCATGGTTGACGATAGCCCAAGTCCGCTTTCTATCTATTAATTCTCCGTTACTGCCCCAAAGCGCAGCGGCACACAAAGAACCCTAGATATCATGCAACGATGAGAAGCCGCATTGGACCACCTGCCGCTCCACTCCGGCGCCTTCGGAACGTTCCGCCGTTTCCTATCCGCTTTCCTCTTCACGGCTGGGCCTTCCCGGCACAATTCTATTCATATCCTGGCCATTGAACAGACCCAATAAGGAATATAGAGGTGCCACAACCAGTCAAGCCCCTATTCTTCCGAAACGTCAGTCCATCTGCATGGCAAGACAGGCGACCGTTTTCCAACGGTGACGGCACCCCGTTACCCGGGCCATGGGCCCATTTTAGCCTGAAATCGGAGCGCAACCTCGAGAGGATGAAACTGATGTGGAATTTGCCAGCAGGTGTTGTATTGGCCCAGGATGGAGGAAGTAGAGCACCTCCGTTAGGAGGTACGGGTAAAGGATCTGATATAGGCGGAGACGTAGGTGGAGTGAAGCATCATTTGAAGCAGGATTTGAAGCAGGCTTGCTCTGATAGGACTACATTAAGTAGTCGTTGCTTCCACCTCTATTATTGTGCGACATGCAAGCGAGTCTCGGCATATGCCGACGCATGTTCGGTGCATTGACAGGTCCTCAAACACCGACCGGCCCGTTCGAGGCAGGCAAGCCCACAGGTCACCACAGCTCGTAAGCAGCCAGCAGCCTAGTCCACATGCACGCACGGTCCAGCATCCATCCAGCTCGGTGGTTGCTCCGCAGTGGCCGGACTGCGGTATGTGGCAGGCCTGTGATTAGTGCGAATTGCTTAATGAAGCAAGAGAAGTCCGAAGTGCTGAAAAAGGAAGGGAATCGAGTGAGAGTGTGATGATGTGAAAATGTGAAAGGTGAGATTGTGAAAGGTGAAAGGTGAGACTCTGAGGAGATGAAATGGGGATAGGGGCATGATGGCGATACATGCTGTGACGATACCAATCCATACATTCTGGTCCAATCTGTGGCGGAGGCTGAGACCAGGCTGGTTTTGCAACTTTGGTTGCGGACTGCTGCGGCCAGCATTCTGGGACGATACCATCAAGAGACTCCAACAATAGAGCCTCAGGTGTGAATCCAGGGACCCTAGAGCAAGGGCATCTATGGAATCTCTCTCTAACGTCTATTGTAGCCACTAACTGTCTACTATTATGTCATCTTCCCGTCTTCGTGTCGTTCTGTTGTGTAGATTGCTCCGTCTGGCACCGCGGATCTGCTCGCAGCATAACCCATTTCATGTCACTTTTGACACCCCTATTGTGATCCGGCGGAGTGGAGTGGAGCACGGGCCCACTCCGGCAGATCCCTTTTGCCGGATTGCTGCCGATCGGCATCGCATGTTGATAAAAGGGCTGCGATTTCTGGACTGAAGCCAATATGGAGGATCCTACTTATTATTCACACCGTATGGCCCGGGGCCGGCCTGGCTACGAGAGAGCCAAGATAGAGAGAGAGATGAGGAAGGTGAAAGATTCCAAGAGAGAGGTGAGGAAGGGGAAAGATTCAAAGACAGACACGAAGAGTATAGTGAAAGATTTCAAAAGAGAGATCAAGAGTATGGTGAAAGATTCCAGGATTGTAAAACAGGGAGACTTGGAAGAGATGGTGAGAGACATAGAAGTCAGAGAGATCAGGGATGAGAAGAAGGACACAGTGGAAGTGCGAGAGATCGAGGTCATAGAAGACACAGAGAAAGAAGTGATCGAAGTCATAGGGAGAAGAATACAATCAAAGATACCACACTCTGTTCAAGAGAGGTCCAGATCAACCCACGTGAAAGTTGACAAAGGGGGTGCAAGATCCTGCTTCACCACTCCAGGCTCCACAGCAGGCCCTGTGGACCACAGCCAAAAATCCCCAGCATGTGACGACCACCAGTACGACTGTTCCACCACTTCCCAGACTTACAATAACTGTTCCACCACTTCCAACCCACGCAATAACGGTTCCACCACTTCCCGGACTTACAATAACTGTTCCACTTCCAGCCCACGCAATAACTCCACCGACTCGCTCTGTGACGTATCCAGCGACTCGTCATCCGACTCTTCTACCTTTAGTGACACTCCTGACGGTAGGCCGGACCATGACGAGTTCCGGGAGCCGGAGCCACTGGACGACGATCCCAAGGCGAGAGTCTATGGTCATACTACCAATAGACCCTTCACTGCTACCACAGGCACCAGAGGCACTACCACTGGAACCACTGGAACTACTAGCGCAGTTACTACCACTGGCCCTATCACTGCTGCCCCAGTTACTGGCCCTGATACAGCTTTCACTAGCAATGGTACTACCACCACTTGCCCTATCACCTCCACTTCCACTTCGACCACCGTGAATGCCCCTATCCATGTTCCCCCTTTCCATCATGCTGCCGGAGATGACGCTGGTTCCGTCCATCCCCGGCACCCCATTCACGCCATTCACCCAGTTCTCCCGGCCTTGCTGCCCCCCTCGTCTTTGTCCCTGGTTGTGTCACCCCAGAACAATGCGGTCCGCACCCTTCGCAGTGCTCCTGCCACCTCCACCACTGCCACCTCCATCACTACCACCACCACACACAATAGCCCCACACCGGCACAGTGTGGTGGGCCGGCTTCGGACAAGGATCGTATGCCAGTTGCGGCTGTAACTGCCGGAACAAGCCCCGTCAAGCTCAAGTATCGGTCGCAGCTCCGCCGGGAGAGTGAACGGGAACGGGAACGGAAACATGAAGTTGTTCGCAGTGGACGCAGTGGATACAGTGGGAAGTCGCAGTGCCTTCCACCGGGAACAGCCCTTGCAAAAGGACCCTCTGGAGCGGATGGAGCGTATGGAACCTCTGTGCCTGTCTATGCACAGACCCCTGCCTATGCAGGCACGTCGCCTTCACGGGCTGCCACGTCACCAGCGGCCGGAAGCCCGTCCTCCATCGCGGCCCACGCACCCCCATCGTCTTTCGGCCGGGGAAAAATGGCCCTGGAAAAAGTGGCCCTGGAGAGGGTGTCCCTGGGTCCAGCACCACCACCACCAACGCCCATCGTGTTGCGCCTAGCGTCGCCCGGCTCGCGGTACCAGCGCCAGCGCCAGCCGGTGGCCCAGCTCCTCGTGTCGGAGCTCCACCACGCCGCAGTGGTGGTGGACCGCAGTGCCCGCGTTTTCACATGGTTGCAGTGGGCCATTCTTCTTGTCTTGACCTCCTCTATTTTGCAGGGTATTTCCGCATAGGTGCACACAATAGTTGCCGAGCAGGGAGGGCTGGAGAAAGGAATAATACAACTGCGAGAGAAATCCACCACAGGCACGCAAAAGTTATAGCCCACTATTCCAATAGACCCAATATCAATAATTTCCAGTAGCCCAACACTCCACCAATGCCAACGCATGGTACTATGTTGGTTAGTTAGTTAGTTAGCCATCACTAGATCTGGATCTGCCAGGGCCCTGGCCCGGCACGCCCCGATCCATAGGCGGTTGTGCTGTGCCGCACTAGACCGTTGGAAACATTCCGTAGACTTTCCGAGCCAACGGGCGGGATCGGGCCCAAACGGGCTCTGCGGATGTGGGAGTGCCGTGTAGGCAGAGATGGGGTGAAGAGAAGAGTATTTATGTGTGTGTGTATGTGTAAGTGTAAGTGTATGTGTATATGTATATGTGTGCTATGAACTGTGGACTGTGAACTGTGTGTTTGAGTATGAGCTTCAGGATGAGTATCTATGTTCTGTCCGCTCGGTCTGTTCTGTGGGTGTTAATTGCTGGATCTAGATTATTGTTCTTCCTGCCGCTGCACCGACGCACCGCACAAGCACCACGGTGCCAGCCGTTCCTGGCCCAGACCGCCAAGAGTCCACAAAGCTCGTCCCACGCTAGTTCCGAGACTGGCTTGGTGGTCTGGTCTGGCCTGGCCAGACGCGGTAGAGCCCGTAGAACGACAAGAATTACAATACCGCAGACTCTAGCCACACCCACCTCTAAAAGTCCTGTAACATCGTCGCTGTCACCACCACCATCACCTCACCTCCAATATCACCTTCTCCCTCTGGATTCCCTTCCTCTTCCCCTTCTCCCTCTCTATTCTCTTTCTTTCCCTCCTCCTCTTCCTCTTCCTCTTCCCCATCTCCCTCTTCCTCTTCCCCTTCTCCTTCTCCCTCTTCCTCTTCCCCTTCTCTTCCCTTCTTGCTTGCTCCGCCCTCGCTATTGTCATTTCCGCCCCAGCCCGGTTCGCGCCAGATCTAAGGGTCCCTCTTCCCACTTGGGCACTTCCGTTATCACCCCATCCTTTCCGGCCCTTCCCCTGCTGCTGGGCCTGTAAACGCGGTTCCTTGGCCTGTGTCCCTGGCCTCCTGTCTAATCTCCCGTTCTGGCGCCGTGTGTCCCCCTCTTAATTCTCTGCCTCTGACTCGCTCGCCGTTTGTGTGCACTGGCCCGGTGCGTTCTCTGCCTAGTGCGTCTGTGTTCCTCACTGAGCCCGTAACTACTTCTCTTCTTCTTCTTCCTCCTCCTCCTCCTCCTACTCCCACTCCTCCTCCCACTCTAATACTACTACTTCTTCTTCTTCTTCTTCTTCCACTTCTTCTTCTTCTTTCACCCCTGTTCTTTCCTGTCCACGTCCCCTTACGGCTGACTTCCTCCCTCCTCGACTACGGCCCCGTCCTACTTCCTCCCTCCCTCCCTCACTCACTGCTACCACGGCCAGTCCTTTTCCTCCTCCTCCTCATCCCCCTCCTCCTTCTTCTACTTCCCCGTCGTGCTGGACTACTTCACCATCCACTGCTTCCACAACAGCACCATCCACCTACAGCTTCCATCACTGCCTCCACTAACCACCACCTCCACTAACTCCCGTCCCGTTGTCCCTTTCCCCGTCCTTCCTCCTTCCTCCCTCCACCTCCACCTCCACCTCCACCCACTCTCCTCCTCGCCGTCTTGTCCTCTGCCACCTGCCCCCCGCCCCCTGCTACCATGGAAGACCGTAAGATCGTGTCGTTTCCCGCCGAAAGGCGCAAGAAGGTGACCCAGGCCTGCGACTACTGCAAGAAGAGGAAGTACAAGTGCATCGGCAAGGCCCCCTGTGAGTTGTGCAAGAAAAAGGGCATCCTGTGCCAGTTCTCCATTGTCGACAGAAGAACCACCAAGGGAATCAAGAAGATCGCCGCCGCCCTGCCCAAGCTGGCCGCCTCTCCAAAATCCACCGCTCCCTCCAACCACTCATCCAACCATGGAGCCTCTTCCATGGTGCCGCCCTCCTCGGTCCAGGATGCTGCAAACTACATGGGCCACCCCCATCCCCACATTC